>JAVQJL010094312.1:0-12060 GCA_036024295.1 Nannoperca obscura
GGGTTCGTCGTACCCGAGTGCCACGGCGGACGTGCCCACGAAGCTTCCCCAAACCATCAGCAATATTCAAACATTCTAATTGTACCTCTGTTCAATAAATCTTTTAAACGTATCATATGAAGGGTGTGTTCCTTGCTTGTGAATTCTCTACAGTATAAGCTGGTAAAAACAAGGTGCATGTATTTTCTGTTAACTGCTTTGGAAATACTGTGCAGATGTTTGTTATTGTGAAGTTTGGGTATTATATGCATTTGCTTGTTCATTATTCTTTGGACTTGAAGCCAGCAAACATCGTGTCTGCTTCATTTCAGCGTAACATTGTCTGACTATGCCTACAGGCAAAAGTCTTTATAGCTGTTCTCAATGGCCACACTAGATGACAGAAGTGAAAAGCCTGCTGTCATAGAGAGAGGGGAGATCAGTGTTTAAATTACAGTGCAGCCATGGGGGACTCCCCCAAGAGAGCCCTGAGCTCCTCCTGCAGCAAGAACATTTTGGGGGAGTTTGGGGGATCTAAAAAAAACTGATAAACATTAGCATTTCTCAGAAATACATGAAATCAAATTCAAATCTAATTGTCTAGTTGTGTCATGTGTAATTTTAAATGTATGTCCGCAACTCTGCCCTGGTCAGTGGGGCTGACTTTATCTTCTGTCAGTATTGCGCATAACATGATCTGGACAATGTTTAATGTGTTTTTTTTTAATTCCTCACAGTCCATGAGCTGCTTTCATGTCTTGTTTTGTATGTCTATGCATAATTATTGCGTGTGGATTTGGATTTATCTTTTTTTTGGCATTTAAATAACATGCATTCACACCGCATCTCCACGTTGTCTATTAAAAAGCATATGAGGAGCATGTCAGACGTGAGTTAACCCTTCTGCAGCAGATGTTGTGCAGAGTTTTGTTAGCTTTGTATGGAACTGTCTAAAATTTAATAGGATAATATGTGGCGGTGGACAGAATGTGCTGTTCCAAAGGGCCGAGGCAGTGGAATAATGAATCTGCCCAAAGTTCAGTCCAACAATTAAAAAGAAGGTGAGGCTGGTCACCTAGGCTTGAAAGGTCAGATATCAGGGCGCTGAGGGTGTCAGTCAATGGCCTTGAGAGACTTTCAAATGGCCTAATTCATACAGTCAAATGATCTGTACATTTTACTGTTTCTACAGCTGAAAGCATTCTATAATGAGTCAGATTCCAGTAAATCTTGGCTTCCCCCTTGCTCTCCGCTCCCACTAAAGCCTGTTGCAGGCTACGTGACTTTTTTTGCCAGGGTTTGCCTGCTACATTTAAGTTCTGAGAAAAATGATCTGTGCATCTGTGCTTCCCGACCACCTGTTTGCGGTTCCGAGAGGCGTCTTTACCTCATCATGAGCTTTTCCATATGTACCATAGTTAAAGAAGGTACAGGTTAAATCCCGCTAAATGGGACAACTACGCCACCTACTGTTACAAAATCAGGCCTGCATTAAGTAGCTAAAGCAAAGGATTATGGGTAATCCTAATAGGAACAGAGGATTTGCCACTAGGTAACGTGTTGTGAATGTCCGTGGACAAAAATGTTAACAAACTTGTAACACACATAAAAGTTGAGCTGGCTTTATTTAATCGCATGTTATTTGTCTTAGATTACATTCGCCATGTTATTAACTTAACTATTCGGTTTTTTATGTGTTTTATTGCCGGTTATATCTTGTCAGTATAGCTGGCTAACATTAACATGATGCCGTCTTTCTAGACAGAGCATGCGCTGTTTGTCCGCAAGAGATGACCATTTCACAAAATTGTCTTTTGTCACGAATGCAGATGTGGAATAAACCTGCTGTTACCACCAACCTGACCAGCTCCAGGAAATTCATTTAATAGAAGACACATCACAGAGGTCACACATATGCTATATAAACATTTGGTCTTATCATAGCCAAAATCAAGACGCTCTTGTAGGTACAACACCATGGGGACAAGTCTGAGATGAACAAGATGAACAGTATCCAATGAGATCACAATAGGAAACCGGGAACTAGTAAGAAGGGAGGCGGGCATTTTGTATATATTAAGCATACAGAGCTGCATGTGGGGTGGGCAGTCAACCTTGTTGCCAGTTGCTCTAGTAGCTAACAATGGTATTGCAACAAATAAATCCGCAGCAGCCCAAAAAGCATTTTCCCCACTGAACCACCATTATAAAAGAGAGATCTGTAAAACTGGAGACCTCCAACTGCTACCTGTTATCATAATACGTCCATGGTCGACACAAACATACTTGCTATGTTCCAATTCATACTAACTGTATGTGCTACATACACCAATTTATATATTCATAGTTAGTGTACAAGAAATAAATGGATTTAAATGTAACCAGACATTGTAAAATGATGCACAAAAAAGAAAACTGTTGCAAAGTTTTGTTGGTGGTGGTTTGCAGGTTTTTTGATTGTTGTTGTTGTTGCTGTTGGCCTTTTTTCTTAGGGTCTTCTAAGATGCTTATCCATCATCCACAAGATGTTGTCATATCTGTTAGGAGCTCCTCAGTTTACTTTGTGCGTTAAATTGTAGGACAATAGTCTCCATTAAGAGCACACTCTTTATAATTCTTTATTTTATTTTATGATTCGTATTTGCTCTTAGATTTTTATTCAGCACAGTCTGGGATCCTCCCCAAAAAATTATTACATGTATGACTGCATCGGACCAATAAAAAACATTGAACGCTGACGTTATTGGATTACTTTTGGTACACCTCATCTGACCTCACATGCCAACAATTAGGGACTATAAATGTCTTGTGCAATAATTCAGAGATTGAAGTCTTTCAATCTACACAAGCTGAGACAGGAAAAAAATTTCAGTTTGTGAAAATTTGTTGTTCCATGAAAGTTAAATAGATAAACATAACAGGTAAAGACACTTCTACTTAAGTTGGACATGTTTCATATTTGAGTATAAATATTGATTTATCCTGAACATCATTAAAACACCAATTATGTTTCAAAATATACACACAAGGCAAATCATTCCATTCTTTTTCCACTCAGCACGGCTCACACACTGTGGCTGATCGACCATCTGCAGCTCAAACTGCTTGATTCATCTGTATAATCTCATTTTGTGCAGACAAGCACTATTCAAATCCACAAAACTTTATTTTAAACATAGGAAATGCAATGTTAGAGAAGATACCAACATAGATACCAAATGTTTTAGCCTGAATTTGTCAGAATTTGTATAAAATTTGTTCCAAATTATCATCAGTGGGCTGGGGTGTAATTGTGAGATTTGGGGGAGCTGCTGTTTGCTTGACATTTGACATGAATTAAACAAAATCAAGTTTAAAAAAATCATGATTAAAGCAACACACATGCTTCCATTTGAGGCATTTAGCAGGAAGGCAGTGGCCCACCAACACTGAAATTTGGTGACATAACATGTAAGCACCAACCGCGTTCCAGCCACCGCTGATATAAGCTGCCAACTGCTGTCTGCGTAAAATGCAAAGTAGCTTTACCCTGACGTAGACTCTAATGTTAACAAATGAGCTGCCAGCCATCGCAGAGACACTGGGCCTGAAACACAGCAGGCAAACACATGTATCATAATCAATCAATCCGCCAATCAATCATTGATCCAGCCAGCTCAGCAGCGGAGTGCACAGACGCCTCCGCCATAGGCTGGTTAGAACCGGCTGCTGCGGCGTCTGAGGGGGGGGTACCTGGGGCTTGTAAATGATGCAGTGCTAAATTAGTCCCACTGGGACGCCGGTGGAGTGGGCTGTGCGTTCGCCCAGCAGGAATAATAAGCCTACAGTCGGAGTCGTAATGTAGCCGTCTCTCGGCAGAGCCGAGGAAGAGCTGTCTCGAGCACAGTTGCCACAATTACTCCACCTGTCATCCTTCCTCAAAGACCTGTGCGTCTAACAGCCTATGCAGAATATTCATACTTAATCTGTGGACAGATAATTACAAGGTCTGGGGCTAGAGCACATAAATAAGTGGGTCTGGGTGGTATCGTCATGTACTCCTCTGAATGTTTTGTTTGTCTGTTGCCATGACGATGATTATCACAGCCTGGTGTCACAGTCAATGCACCGACCACAATTAACATTCAGTGGCATCTGTTGTTTGATCAGTTACTTTTGATTCACCATGTGCAAATGGAATAAAGCAGCTCAGCCTTATGAAGAGAGGGTGGTATAAAACCGGTGCCATAGATCTTTTCAAATAATCTTCTTAATTCTCATTTCTCTTCACTGGGCCAGGGGACAGACACGACTGTGTGGTTTATATGAGAAGCCGTTTCATTGGGAGACACTGTCAAAATGCCAGACAGCAACAGGTGGCTAATATAATCTCCTCAACAGCAAACAATATTTGAGAGGAACGAGTGTGTGTGTGTGTGTGTGTGTGTGTGTGTGTGTGTGTGTGTGTGTGTGTGTGTCGGCATGTCAAGAGTCCATCTCTGTCTCTCTGTCTTATTGTCTCCATCTACATGTACAGGTATGTGTAGTGGTTGGGATGCAAATTCTCGCTTTGTTTGTTGCCCTGACAACAGTGCAGTGCTGGAGTCTGAAAAGTGGCAGGAGATGTGCAATAAGATTTCTGTATACGTCCACATATGGTGCTAAGTCATTGGATGGCAGGGGGGTACGGTAAAACATGATGCTGAGAAAGAGACAAAGACTTTTTGGTCTAGAGGATAAAAAAAATAGCTGTACAGCAGGTGTAAAAGACTGCTGCAGAATAAAGCTAATACCTTTATATCCACACTAATTCCACTAAAGAGCGTGACAGCCAACCAGTCTGTCATTTGTGCTGGAGACACTGCAGTGCACTGTATTCAACAATACATGTTTCTAATCACGTACAAGCCACGTCTTTCGAACACAATGCAACTGCCGACATGCAGTATAAATGACCGAAACCCCAAAGCTTAACACCAAGAGCCAGACGTCCCCTCACGCATGTCAGGGAGACGTTTCTTCCCTCTGAACTGTCTGTTTAAATGTGTGATTCAATATTTCAGGTTATTATTATGAAGTCAAGCGTTTTAGAATCTGTGAATATTATCTATATAGCTCACATGAAAATATTATTTCCACCCAGCGAACTGGGATTTTCGGCCTCACGTGTGACTAAATGGTTGAACTGAACAGGTTGCAGATACAATCAATGTGTTCAATGTTTCCTTGTGATGTTAAAATGCATTACATTACATGTAAACACACATGTTTATACTTTTAGGTAATTTCCATTTACTGTTTCCTGGATGGCAGTAATGTTACGGACCATTTGCCAGGAATCTCGCAGAGCATTGATAAAAGTGTTAAAAAAGCTTAAACTTGTCTCAGCACAAACTATTTTGTTACTTTTCAGCAATTTGCAATCCAAACACTACTTGACCTGAGACCTGCTGCGTATTACCAAAGTGATTGCTTCAAAGTAACAAGGAAACAATTTCTCTAGACGCCAGCAGTGTCCCATGATGGATTATGGGTTTGAATTTACAGAGACATCTGTCATAGTGATATCTAATAGAGTTTCAGACACAGCGGGATTGCATGAGGAGCTGAATGAATTGGACTCTTAATTATGCCGTAGGTCTCAAGACACTCTCTACTGTGAAAGAAGGGATGATTTTAAAAGGAGTAAAACCTTAAAAGATTGAGATGTATCAAAGTAGCGTTATTAGTTGAAGTAACTTATAGCTTAGTCGACCTGTGTACAAAATTGATAAGAAATACCATGTCTAGCAGTGTTGCCATCAATCAGTGTATATAATCAGTTTAAGAGCCCTGAGCTCTCTCTAGTAATACATTAATATGCTGAAGACTACCTAAATAATCTGTCTGAAAATACCTTTAGGTTGTTACCTCCACCACCTCCATCTTTAACAATGTAAACCTGATAGCAGCTGCTAATGCAGGTGGCAGGGGCAAGGAGAGACAGGGAGTCTTCTGCTTTTGTTAACACACACACGGCTATTCAACTGCTGTCTGAGCTGATGACGGTCAACCTTTTAAACTTGCCATCGTGGATTGCTGCGTGACCATGGCAACCACATAGACCACTATCAGGGAAAAGCAAAGTGCAGGAGCTAATTTTGCTGGTATCTGAGTTCACTGAATTATACACCTCTTCTCCTGCAGTGAACGAGCATTACTCAACATCGATAATCAGTTTTGGTTTCACATTGCAATTATGCGAGCACACTGAAGAACTACACACGACATACCTACATCCAGTCATCAGCTACATTAGCTTTATGTCCCTATGCTTTCAATTGATTGGTTTGTAGACTGGCATGCATCTGATATCGGCATGCTGCTAGGCCTCTATTACAGTTTGAATGAATGGAGAAAAGTTTCTGCTCTAATTATATAATTATAGTATTACTACCAGCAGCATCAACATTTGGTGTCCACCTCTTCCCATGTGCAACAGCGCTGTGTTGTTGCACTTAGTTTAATATGGACCTCTTTTTGTCGGACCAAGCTTTGGTTGCTTGATTCAAACCATGGTCTTCGGGAGGTTTTCAACCTGAAAGGGCCATCAATCTTATTGCTTTGAGCACATTTTCAAAACTCATTTGGAGATGTAAGTGGCCAGAAAATTGCACCCACTAGCCACCATCCCCCTTCTACCCCATCTACCCCTACAACCCGTTCCGATTCGCTACAGACTGGACCTGTATTTGTGGAGGAAATGACACTCTGCTGCCTCCCAATCAATAGACAGAACTTCAACGTCAGTCTTGGGGCAGCAGACACAGCGGTAACCACTCACTATCTGAAAGGATCTTCAGAAGCATGACAATGTAAAATAGACCCTTAAAACTTAGTCAAATGAGCTACAAAGGAAAAGCTAATTGCTTCAATTCCAGACTAGGGTTCACTGGAGGACTAATGTTCTTGCCTCTGACAAGACTCTTGACTTGTGACTCATGTAATGCTTCCACAATGGCAAAATAATTTTTCTCACTTTCTGGTGTTGTATAGAGCATGCAATTGCCCCCATCTGATTTATTTGCACTGGTCATCAATATTTTCATGTTTGACATGTTTTTTGTTTTTGTATCTTAGAGAAGATTTGGCATGAATTGAACTCCCATGTGTATCTCCACTGGTTTTACTTTTTTCTATTTTGCAGACATAAAATTGGACTTGAAATTGCAAAAAATGTGAAAGGTATCAAAAAGTCTTCAAAATCTAGCTGTCTAGCATTGTTTTAAGTGATCAAACCTTGAATCCTATACCAGCAGCACATTCCTCAGTCAAGTCTCAAGTATCTGAGTGTCCATTTTGACATCTAAGAACAGTATTTTTTATTTCCTTGTGATTATATTTCACATCAATTAATGTAAAATCCACGACAACAAAGCTAACAACATCTGACTGATCTGTCTTCATGTAGTATCACTTGATTGGTCACATTCTTCACTCTGAGGCACGCCATATGGTCCATGAACACTGCGTCTACTAGCTAAAGAGCTGAAGATCTGCTTTAACCCTTGACTCATACGCAACAAATCACGTGCTGTCCATGGTGCTGAAACAACAGTGGCACTATCCATTACTCTGAGCAACAGCTGAGCAATAGTCAATTCATGTATCTCTGCCAATAAGTTTGTTGTTTTTGCTATTTTTCTATAGACACAAAGACTAAAGAGAGAGGGCAAAAAATACAACTGAGGGCGCTACACCCCTTAAGACCCCTCATGGCACCAGGCCTGATATACATTTTACAATAATGTTATGCACTGAGATTGTATATTACTGATTTATGCAGTTTGGATGAAAAAAGGAATTGCTGAGTGAGAACTCAGAGTATGAATAGATATGAGAGAACCGCAACAAATTAGTCCTACGTCTGCAACAATATACATTATTCAATAATGTAAAACCTTTAGCAATGAAAAGAATTTGCACTGCAATGTCACCGCATTTGAAAGAACAGCAACAAATTAGTCTTACATATCCAACAATACACTTTTCAAACAACAAAAATGGTAGCAAAAAATTTAATTGTAGTGCAGTGTTATCCTAACAAAACAATTAAAACACATTAGAAATCTCCAACAATATGATTGTTTCTATTAATTTTCTTTGATACATTTCAGCATGGTTCTTTACATTAAGGATATGGCTTACTTATAGCTGAACTTGGCCCGTTTTAAGGATGCAGATTGGTCTATGACCGTGGCGTTAAAAATATAAATGTCTTTCGTGAGTCAATTTTCAACTCACATCATGGCAAGTGCATTAAGACGTTCGATGGAGTTTGGGAGAAATGTTTTTATCCGTTTCAAGGTAGAGAAACATCTCTCAGCCTCCGATGTTGTCATGGGGGTTGTGATCTGAACGTGAAGGAGCTTTATTGTCTCTGAGAGGGTTAGCTGGAAGTTGTTCTCCACTTTGAAGTTGAAAAGGGTCACTGCAGACACTGAACTCTTTGATCTCATAGATAAGAGAGAGCTCAGAGCTTCATCTTATTTATCACTGGGTATGCATCAGCTGTGGAGCTGACGGCACTTCACGGTCCTGTGATCCCAAATCGGCTCTTTACATGGGCTATAACAATGTCGCAAACATTGACCAGTGCAGCCACTTGTAGGGATGCTGCACACTCCTGGCACAGGGCGGGAACAGATTTCTCAGGCACCCTCTGTATGTTGTTAATGAAGGTTTGTTGGATTTGCACTGTGTCAATATCTCTTTTCTGTGGCTGGTTCAACAGAACAACAACACGATGCATAACGGAGTGAAAGAAAGCCAAGAAGATGTTCTGTCGTGCTCAGAAGTTGAATCGGACTCACTGCTGCCTTATATTCGTTGGAAGCACTCAATTAAATCTTCTCAGAGTTTTTGAAAAAAACATTGATAGGAAGTTGGAGCGGCTCGTGGGAGTCTACTGTGTGCTACATCATCATGCATCATGCACATCATGCATTGTTGTTGTCTTTGGGGAGCAAGAGATAAAAAGGCAGAGAACCTACTGAAGTTGGAGAACAGAATGCACACTCTTTGGATCTGGCAGGCTTCTTGCTACATGACTAGATTTAGCTGGGACTCGTATGTACGTAGTGTGCAAATTTATTGACATCTTGTATCCTCGTACGCACACCACTGGACTATCCCCTCATCACACTAGTACTGTAGTATGTCTGGACTATTAGTTTATTATGGCTCTGCTTGTCTGCTGGCAGAATTTCTTTGAACTGATCAAGAATGGATGGATGCAGAAACCATCTCTGGGTTGTGGTGTGTGTATGGGAGTAAAGCTGACAAAGTGATCCTGAACCTGATGGGTTTTGTCAATGTAATGCAGCACAAGCACTAATTGAGTACTTTCATCGATGTGAATGGCTTGAAAGTCAGCGTTTTTGATCTCCTCTAAAATGTACTCACGCATAATCTCCAGCATTCAATCCTGCAATTCATTTGGAATTTAAACGCAATGGCCATCTCCAAATGGTGGTTCAACAAATTTAGCTGCAAAGTCCACCAATCCATTAAAAATTCCTGGGTTCACCGTCAAAAATAATTTGACAGTTCTTGAAAGTACCTTTGTCTGCTATCAACCTCATCACTGTGCTTAGTGATGCCAAACCCTATAGCTGTCACTAAGCTTGCTGGCAATGTTTGCTCTTCCGCTTATGGGGTTATCTGTATGAGCTTAGCTTTTTTCATAGCTTTTACTTTTTTACATCCAAAAATTCCTGATTTCCCTTGGTAGCACTTGCTAGCAAAACTCTGACTGTAGAACTTAATTTGGTCACATCCAGAAGGCTGTTTAATATTAGTTTAATAAGTTCCTCAACTTATCTGGTCCTAGATCTTTTCAGTTTTTCTTAATACGTCCTGTGGTTGGATAGATTTTTGAGCAGTTAATACTATTTGCACAAATGGTTCATTTACATTATATATATATATATATATATATATATACTGTATATATATATATATATATATATATATATATTCATTGTTGTGACTACGTGGTCTGACCAGCTGGAAGCCGGCGGGCACGGAATACGTAAATGTCCAAGAATAAGATATGTTGTTTATTGTCACTTTGGTATTGAAGGATATAATGAACGCTGAAGCCAATGTGGAATGCTAGCAGATTGCATTTAGATCTGTTTGTGTAAATATGTGCTCCTTATTATGATCATAAACACTACTAGATCAAACTTGGACTTATTTAAGTATTTGAGTGACACACCTTGAAGCTCATGGAAATGTTAGAAAGAAGTGACTGGAGATAAAATCAGTGGAGAGGGTGTTCTTTCCCACCTGCAGAACTGACAGTGTTGGATAAATGGGCCAGTTAACTGCCCATCTGCAGTGACTGACAGTTTTAAGTGAACAGAACCAAGTCAGCATATCTGATAATTGGCAATTGTCGAAGGGGAGAAGAGTCTGTGTGTGTGTATATGTGTGTGTGTGTGTGTGTGTGTGTGTGTGATGGAAGGATGGATAAAAGGGTGGAGTGGAGGTGGTGAAAATCCCAACCTCCCACTCCTCCTCTTCGTCTTTATGTCACTTCCTGGCGAGGAGCCCTTCCTCATTTCATCTTTTTCATCATCTCCCTTGACCTTATTGTTGGATGGCCTTTAGCACCACATCACGTATTTCCCCAAGAGCACTGCCAACTCTGGCTCAAAGTCGCCACTCCCCCCCCCTCCAAACCTCCAACTGCACCCACAGAAATGTCAGATGCGGTAACTGTCAGACCCAGGCAGCTCTCTCCGTGTCACCCGCTCATTAATTTAAATGAATCTCGGTGGCTCGCAATCCTGTCCTTGACTTTGCCAGCGTGACATCTGTGTCGCCATTACTATGGCAGCGACAGTTGACATGCTGTTCAGCAGTTCAGCTTGGCTAGCTGTGCAGATCAGTAATCGAGAGTGCTCCAACAAAAATAATGATATGCAGTGAAAAATAGTTACATGAATGTGCTTGTTTGTCATTCAGATGTGTTGTAGAGTTAGATTTTTGGTGATTCGTAGAAACGGTATAGGTACGGTATTACTTGTTCCAGTTAATCTCTTAAATTGGACTCACTCCTCGCTCTAATTTTATACAGGACTACAACATAACATTATAAAACATGTTGATTACCAATTATTCAAATATTATTACAGATATGACAGCCAATCATTAAGGGAATTTGTAAATCCCTGATTAGCAGATCTATTACCTATTGCAATCTCCTGCAAAAGTCTAGAGTTAGAATGTGATCAAAAGTCGAGTCAGATACTCATGACACACTTTTTCATTGTTGCAATCAATTCTTTCTTTTTGAAAATTGTTTTAGAAATAAAAATTGGGGTACTTTAATGACAGGACAGGACATCAAAACTACGTGCTCTAGACTTTTTCAATGAGCCAAAGGTCTGCATCGCATTTGGATTTGGCGACATCACTGATGTTACAAATCACATCGTTCTATAACAGAAATGAATGAAATTAGATTTAAAAGCTTGATTTTTATAAATAATAAAAGAGACAGCATTAAAACAGCTAAATGCTAAATGAAACCTGTTTCTTTCAATGAAACTGGCTTGATCAGAGCATTTGCATGTGGCACAATACATCTGTTCAACTAGCCATTAGTCACCAAGCTTCTCCCACTGCCAGGTGACCAGGGCATAAATCTGAAAGGCACACACAAGGATATTTTATAACATTTCTCATATAACAGGAAAAAAATATATAGCAACTGGTTTTCCAATTCTTAGTCCAACATCACCTTGCCAAGTGATCTTGATGAACCTGGGAGAAGCAAAATAACTACCTTGCAATAAATGCTGCTGCCCACTTTGGCTCTACACGCATGGCATTTCTGTATTTTCCTCCTCCTCCAAGAGTGTTGCAGTCAACGAGAGAGACTTTTAGAGGCAGCCTACCTGCGTCTCTCTATCTTTTACTCTGTTCCTCTGACAACTGTTACGCCCCGTCTAGGGTTTTTTTTATGAGCGTAGCATAAAGTGAAAAAAAGAAATACCCACACCAGAATTTGCAGATCCAAAAACCCACAGGTTATTTATTCACAAGCACTCT
>JAVQJL010094316.1:0-44392 GCA_036024295.1 Nannoperca obscura
CCCCCCCCCCCCCCCCCCCCCCCCCCCCCCCCCCCCGCCTCACCCGCGCGTCATGGCTGAACTGAGTTTATAAATTGTCGTTTGTTACTTTTTTATATGCATTTCCAAATGGGAAAACAAAATGTGTAGGCCTTTAAAAATGACCGGCGTTTTGGTCGCTTTTGGGCGGGCATTATGGTGAAACTGTTAAGCATATCTAATGATAAAGCACTTAAGAGAGGTCATGGTCTCCGGCGGTCATTCAGTCGTCTTGTTGCTGCAGGCTGGGTGTCGGCGTAACGCTGGGTCGACAGCCAATCCACTGAAACTAACAAACAACCGGAGGGAGAACGGTCCAAATCTGCCAAATTTGTTGCCAAAATTGTACTTTTTGTCATTTTCTCTCTTCTGCAGTCGTGCCCTGTAATTCTTCAAGATTGGAAACGGAAGCAGAGATAGCGCTCTGACCTGCTGCCACGCCAGTCTTAAAATCTGCGATCAAATGGATCTCATCTTCCCTCTACAGCTCGGCGCTACTCCTCTGTTGCTGTTTGTTATCTGCAGCCGCTGTACTCCATCAAATTGATGTCGTGGACCTTGGTTACGTTAATTTATCTGAAATTGAGCCACATCCTCTCACAAAGTGCTTTTCCGTTACGGTTTAAACGCCAAGTCCAGTCCATAAAGAAGCAAAAGAAATAAAAAATAAAAAGAGGGAAGAGCATAAAGAGAAAAACAAATATGAAAGTCTCTTAATCGGGGGTTTGCGCCGAGTTCAGAGCAACTTCTTTGTTGTTGTATACAAACATGTATTTTTTTAGACTGGTCATTAGCCTCCAACATTTACAACATCTCTACATGGGCAGAGCATTTATGTACGCACCAGTTGTTCGTGTCATTTTTCTAACTTTTCTACGGTTGGAGACATTCATCATGTACAGAAAGAAGCTGCTATTCCTTAATTCTCTTGTGGTTGTAATATACTTAATATCTATATATAAAAAGAGAAACAACTCCTTCAGGTTGGATATACGAAAAGTTTCCACTACAGTCTTTTTTTTTTTTTTTTATGCTTGTAATTGTGTAAAGTGTATCAGAGCTGGCTTCGTTTCTGTGTTCGCGTAAAGGTACGACAGTTTGCCTTGTGTTTTGAAACACCGGTAACATCCCCTCCCACCTGATTAGAGGATGGTGATGGTACCAATGACCATCGATGTTCTCGCGTTCTCTCAGGACGCCTCGACCTCTGTCCTCTAGGGTGTTGACTCGTACTCGGAGGTCAGAGGTCAGGCATCACTGCTGAGTCCCAACTAAATCTCAGGTCAAAGAGAAAAGTTAAATTCTTTTCTACCTTCCTTGTTTTCTTTCTTTCTTTTTCCTTTTTTGTGCTGTCATACCTTGAGACATCCAGCCTGTGTGTGTGTGTGTGTGTGTGCGCGCGTGTGTGTGGGTGTTAACCTTTGCCTGATTCTATGTCCCTCTAAACACTGTTATTTCATTTTCTTTGATCATTTGTCAAGAACGGTGTTTCTAACAACCAGAAGGGGGGTTTTCCAGTTTAGGATGGGTGCTTGCACTCATTGTATGGAGCCCTAATAATGACAAAATGTAGTAAAGGTTTATCAGACAAGGCAAAACATAACTGAATACATAAATACATAATAGTATTAGTTATATAAGATGAATTGTAAAAAGGAATATACAGCTTTATACTTTTTCTTTTACCTCCAGTTAGTAATAAAAGTTTTAATTTTCAATTAGTTGAAAAGATAGATTTAAACTTTTTATTTCAGTCTTTATTCTACCAGCTCATTTTATTTTTCAAATCCTTATTTTTGGCCACACGTTTAATGATTGTTCATAGATAACCCAACACAAAGTCCAAGACTTATTTCCATTCCGGTCCTTGATACAGACATGAGACTAAAGCTCGGTGTCTGTGGACGTCCAAGTAGCTAGCGTTAGCCGGCTAACTTTGTTAGCATAGTTTTATTAGCCAAAAGTTAGCCACAGCCAGGTAGCTACCTGAGAAGGCTTGTTTTCCATGTCTTTAGCTATCAGTATTTAAGGCAAGCGAGCAAGCCAACCAGTCTGAACTGTGTTACACACACACACACACACACACACGCGCGCACGCACACACACACACACACACACACATAAACCTTGGACCAATGGTTTGCCTAATTACACATGAACATGGCAGTATCGTCATTATACACTCAATAAAATAGGAAATGCACAGAGGAAAATTGGGAAATTGATGGGAAAAGAGTGTCTAGTGAAAGAATAGAGGAGTAAAATAAACAAAAGTTTTAGGAAAGATCTGTATAAAGCATTTTATTTCTTTTTAACCTCCATTTTAATGATTAAGCTAACAGTATTTATTGAGAATTTCAGTTCTGTTTGTGACTTGTCTGAGAACCTTTTATTACATTTCAGTTTCAGGTTTCCATATGTTTGTGCTGTGTAAGAACACTGGGTTCAAGGTACAAAGTAAATGCAAAATAGAATTTATTTAATGTAGCAGCGAGCCTTAACGTCTGATTTTTCTGAAGGCAAGTGCAAATAACCTGTCTGTAGGACAATTTCACTTTCTGTTAATCAACTTCTCTCTTGAATCAGGGGTGTGCTTTCTGTATGCTGCTGGAGTAATCCACATTATTTATCTTTTCCAACATATTAACATGGGTTCGTAGGCGATTGCTGAAGTTAAACTGGGTTGAGAAATAAGTGGAATTATCTTACAGCGCAGAGATTTGTTTAACGCTCTTAGGAAAAATAAGATTTCACAACTGAAGATGACACTTAAAGAATAAATGACGGGGACAAATGCTCATCAGGCTCTTCTCCTCTCCCGAACATGTTTTTATTTTTTTTTAAATTAAAACACTGAATCTAAATTCTGCAAGACTCAGATGATCAGAGAACTAAGTGGAGATCCCTGTGCTGGACCTCTTTGCATTAAACAGACTGCTTTATTAAGGTTTATGGAAGAATACCCAAATATGAAGACAAGTTCGGACAGAGAGGACCACACGGAGTAAGATATTAAAGGCTCATATGCCTCAAAAAGTTTGGATTCCCAGCCCCGATGTTCCTTGGTTTATTTATGTTACTTTTTTGTGACGTGGAAATTACTGTACAAATTCCCCACAAGTTTTTTTTTGCTCTTTTGGGGCGAGGTTTTGTTATTCCTTCAACCATCCATCTACCTCACTTTTTTTTTTTTGGATCTATTTACATGTACAGAAAAACAAAACATCTCATCTGTGTTGTCCGGCTGTAATGATGATCTTACCGAGTGCTGTTGATGTGGGTCAAAGTCAAACCACAAACCAAACCATCCTGTGGGGGGGGGGGGGGCCTCAGGCAGGCTCCATGTAGATTATAACAGCTGCTGGTGAAATGTGGGAAGTCTCAGTAAGGAGTCTTGTAGACTTGAAGACTTGGTTCATTTGTCAGACGCTCTGCTGTGAGACGAGCTGTTGGGAACATGGGAGGAGGAGGGGAGTGCAGCACTGCTGTGGTGAGTCCCTCACCTGTTAGATCCTGCTGACCGCCTCTCCTTCCCCTTCCCCGCCTCGTCCTACTGTCCCTGTGCACTGCTCTGTTTTCAAGCCCCAGTCCGTGCCTCTGGTGTATTATCCATTACATTCCCGTCACAACGCCATGCGTCATGATATTTCCAAAATCCTCAGACTCTTCTAACATCCCGTTTCCTAAGTTGGGACTATATTTTCTTTGCCAGGTAGATGGAAATGACAGAACAAAAATATGAATGCATTATCATAAATATGGGCAAAAATAACTGACGATAAAACTTTTTGCTTTCACTGCGTATGGGCACATGGCATTTCTGGCTGCTGTCTTTGTTTGGATCAGGATGTTGTTTTTTTTGGTGCCACAGACAGAAAATGTTTAGAAGATTGTTAGAAATGTCTCTGAGGATTCTGGAGATACCTTCAGAACAAAGGCACGTGTTGTTGAAGGACCTGCTGGGATTTTCAAAGATTGGTTGCTTAGCTGTGTGACTTGAATGTAATGTCAACACGTGAGAGGCACAAACTACCAGAACATGTCCGGTTGGAAAGAAAAGACAAGTGGTTTTTTTTATAATTCACATTTGATTTGTTAGATTTTGATCATTAGAAAGACTGTGTGCTTCATTAGAAAGTCAGGAAGTAAGTAACTGAAAAATGTTAAGACATTGTGTCTGATAAACCAATGCTGTTACTATATCTCGTTATTTTGACACATTAGGAATGGAACTGGAGGCACGTATATGCAGGACTGCAAGTTGACACCTTTTTCCTCAATTCGTGACCCCTTTTCAAGTCTCACTACATATAGAGGGACATTATGGGACTTCTGTCAGTCGCTTGTTGCTGCAAAAACAAAAAAAAAGATGGTGCTTTTCTGGAGGGATCTGCGTGTCTAGTGTGGGACAGTTTACACTGGTTAACTTTGGTCTAAAACTTTTTTCCTTTTTTTTGGGACACTCGACTGCTTCTAGTGTTTGGTACAATGAACATGATCAGACGACATGTTATCTGTTAACGACCCGCTTTCCATCCTCTGTAAGAAGAAAAAAAAGAAGAACAGCCTAAACGTTCACCGGAAGCTGTTTCTGTCGGTTCGTTAAGGAGTGAAACCATGTGGGCGTCCATCACGGGGGGGGTTGTTCAAAGACGTGTGCGGCCCGAGAGCTAGCTAATGATCTGCACTGGTTGCTATGGTAACACGTCTGGTAACCGAGGCGCTCGTTCATGATGTTTTGTATATTTCCGCCTCTTCATGCGTTGGTTGACATAATACTCTTCAGGTTCTCCCTTGTGTCTAGAGATGTTGCCATGGTGATCACGACCCCAGCAAAAAGCATCCTTACTCTTCTGGTTTTTCGCGAGTGTTACACTCTTACAAGGCAGGTAGAGCTGCATCGATTAGTCGATCAAAAAAAAAAAAAGTCAAACAGCGTCTTAAATGTGATGATTTGTTGCGTTTCTTTGTCATTTACGAAGGTTTTGGACTGTTGTTTGGACAAAAGAAGCGATTCGAAGACGTCACTTTGGGCTCTGGGAAATTGTGAGAAGCATTTTTCACGATTCTTTGACATTTGATAGACTAAATGATTAATCGTAAAAAACACAATTAGGCCGAATAATTGATAGTGAAAATAATGTCAAGTTGCAGCCCTAAAGGCAGGTATGCAGTTTCAGGCTGGCGGTGATTTGGTTCTTGGTTCTGGTTTACCACCGTCTGTGGTTGATGAGCTCAGGATGGGTATTTCTATGTTTGTGGTTTGATTTTTGCCTCACTTGTACCACTGGAACACCTCAGAGCGGACATAAAATCTAACGCATTTCTTATTTCTCTCCCCCTTTTTTTGTTACGTTGATGGCCAATCTGTTACCAAGATTTTGATGTGTGTAAATTATTCATAGCCTTCCAACTCTTGAGTTTCTATTGAAATGATCTGTTAGACTGAGGTTTCATTTTTGGTTGATTTTTTTGTACATGCTGTTGTAAGAGTTTTTTTCCTGTTTATCAATATATTCTGAGTACTGGGAAAAAAATGATTGGCTGAAGGAAAAGAGTGTCTGTTTCTCCGATTCTTTATTTTTATTTTTTTCTACACAAGATTTAAGATGAATAAAAATGTATGCAAACTGTTTCACTAGTCGTATTTGTTGGGAAGTGTGCTCCGCATTTTAAACAGTGCTAGTGAGGGGCGACATTTCCACATTTGGTCTGGTTCAGAGGAAATGCAGCACGTTAGTTATTCCACATTTTCATGTAGTTCATCCAATATTTCTCATCTGAAAATTGCTGAATTCGCCTTTAATTTTAATTTTATTTTTTTATGTATTATTATTATTATTATTATTATTGTTTAATGGGTGCTGGAGGGGTGCAGATACAATAAGACACATTTTAAAATGTTTCCCTCTTCAGTTATAACTAATTTCTTAAGGAGAGCACTGGGTCTATGGCACAAGGACTGCCTGAAATAACATCATAACCAGCACATTAAAACATTCATACAGCTAATTATAAAACTGGATCCACAACAAAATGGTTTAATATTGGAGGACTGGAGTCCAAGAAGACAAATGCTGTTTTACTCCACTATGGCTGCGGTTACAAGTTACTTCTCTGCAGAAAACACCTATACATGCTAAATATAAAGTCATTACATAAAAAACATGATGCATTCACTTTCCAGCCTTTGACCACCTACGAAAATACATTTCCTACAGGTTAATGCATATTTTTTATTTATTTATTTATTTTTTGTATCAAAATGGCCATACTGGCCATAATAAAATATTGCTTTCCCGTCACAGTTTTGTTAGACGGGTACTCTCTTCACTAATGGAAGGAACGTGTTAATTGAGTAGATTCAAGTTATCTATGATTAACAGAAAAAATATTTCAATTTTTATTTATGTTTATTGTGTTTATATTGCCATCGTTATTCATATTGGTATTCACAAAGTAAGCAATAGAGTGGCAATAAGTACCTTAAATTGTACCTCTGGTACTTCAAGTGAACCACTTGAGTAAATGTAATACTTTCACACCACTGCATGCAGGATGTCATTTATCATGCAGTTTAACGATGTAACAGCAGGTGGCAGCAGCAAGACTACTGCGCGGGGTCGTGTCTGCAGACAATATAGACGGAGAAGAAGTTGAGCGTGACCTTTGACCCGTGGCGTCTCGTCAGTGACGTGACGTCCATGGGCGTACCGTGGTGACGTCTAACGTTGTTTACGACACAGCAGTGTTGCTGTTGTACTTCGCCGTAGCTTGTGGGCTTTCACAAACAAACATTTAGCACTAAACGGGCTATGAGCATATAAAGTAGAATAAAATGGCCCTGCACAACTATTAAGGTAAATAACTCCCTTCGGTGCGGCTTATTATCGACGGAAATTGGCTAATAGCAGCCACTTAGCTAGCATGCTAATGGTGCTAAGAATGACAGGCAAGCATAAGGACAGCTAGGTAACAGCACTAACCTGACGCTAGCTACGGGTTGCAGTGTTTTTATTGCAGTAATGTTATGTCGAGGCTGTAACGTTAAGACAGCAGCAGATCGTTCAGTGTTACTGGCTGTGATTTAGCAACGAGTTGCCTGTTAAATCAACCATTGCCTCCTACAGCAACATAGTTTGTCAGTAAAGTATCCAGAATGAGCAATTTCAGTCGAGTCAACAGAGCATTTTAAACTAATATGCCCCTGCTGAATGTATGTATGCCTGTGCAAAACGTACTTAGTACAACAGTGGTTTTAATTGTCCCGTTGCACGCTTTGTTGTCCAGGTATGTTCTCACTGTTGTCCCTCCTGCTCATTTCTTTTTCCCCCAGGAAACAGTGATGCCATAGAGGAAGGAGGCACTGCCGAGTCTCCTCCACCGGGGAGGAGAGGTTTCCTAAGAAATGGCAACTGAACTCCATGAGACTATTTTCATGGCCAAGCAAGAGCGCCACAAAAACCTGTTTCTTAACTACAGAAACCTGAATAATTTCCCCGTAGAGCTGCTGAAGGATGAAGGCCTGCAGTTTCTGGAGAGGCTGTACATGAAGAGGAACTCGCTCACTACACTGGTATTCACATGGCACATAATGGCAGACATCGCTGATGCAGTTCATTGTTGTCTTGTGTAAACACAAATACCCAACAGAACATGACATGACAAATGTTAGAGGGTCTGTTAGATCTGTAAAAGAGACGCCAGTGAGCAGGGACATTTCACGTTTATTTCCTGTGAAATGTAATTTTCTCTCTCTCTCTCTCTCTCTCTCTCTCTTTCTGTCAGCCTGACAATCTTGCTCAGAAGCTGCCGAATCTAATTGAACTGTGAGTATTCAGCTGCAATGAGGCCGTCTGCTGTTGAGCCCAGAACTTCACTGACGTGAAAATTAAAGGCCTCACACTGTTTTAGTTTTAACCAACAAGATATCAAATTGTCTTTGTCTTTTCAAATTGTAACATTTGTTTTTGTATTTTTTCCATTTAAGGTATTTGCACTCAAACAACATAGTCATTATTCCTGAAGGTAAGTCCTCTGTTATGTCACAATAATGTGCCACTGTCTACACTTGTCGTTGTGTCACTTAGTTTTCACTAGAGAGCGTCTTTACGCCCGAGTGCCTGTGTGCGACCGTTATACTTCAGGATGCTTTCAGTGTATGTTGTTTTACACAGACTCAAAGTGACTGAACGCTATTAAGTATGGCGAGAAACAGTTGATTCGGGTGAGTTTGAGTTTGAAAAGGTCTGCTGAAAATCTCTCAAAAGATTAAATCAAACCAACAAGCGTAATAAATATAAAGAGGATATGCTCAGGCTGTGGAAATCACAGAAAAACGCAGTGATTAAAACTGACATGACTTGACATCTAAGTTGGTACACTAGCAAGAACTTTTCATTGATAAATTAAGAACATAAATTAGGGGAACGTGGAGATGAAGTCGGGTTATTTCTTGACCACGAAGCCTTCGTCTGTGCTGGTTCGGCCGGCCACGTTACGTTTGTCTTTTGACCGTGATGAGAGCGACTGCGGTTTGATCCCCAGCTATTGGAAACCTGGCCAGACTGCAGTCGCTGGACCTGAGCAATAATGCCCTCCAGCTCCTCTGTCCAGAGATTGGCCGACTGAGGTCTCTTCGGCACCTGAGGCTGTCCAACAACCAGCTGATGTGCCTTCCTCCAGGTAAACCACAGCAGCCCAATGTGCCGTTGTTGCTGTTCACAGTGAGTTCAAGTTTATTTAGTCACTCCAACTATTGAGATAAAGCTAAACAGTTGACACGAGATACTGGTTCTCCAGCACCACGGTGTGAAAGCGTCGGACCCATCAACATAAATGCATTTGGATAAAAACATCTAAGAGGTGTGCATATAGCAGAAGATAAAATAAAACATATTTAAAAATGTATGCTGTATGTTGGTGTGCCCCACACAGCTCACCTGCACGAGTGTCTAAACCTATTCATACTTAATGCAAGGGATAAACTCATGCACATTTAATTTACAATTTAAATTCAGTGACATTTCCCACTGTCAGGTCCTCGGCATGTTTGCCAGCGACTGCCAATTTGAGGTCACAGAGTAACAGCGTTTCTACCTTCTTTTTTTTTTTGTCTGCCGCTTCTGAAATCTACGTAGAACACTTAAAAATTGTAAACACTGAGTCAGTGCGATCTGACAGTAGATATATAGAATATATCATGTAACCTTTATCCCAGACTATGCTAAACTTAAGAATTTATTTTTAAAAGTAATATTTATTAATACTATAAAAAAACTGCGATGGCGGTGACCTGATAGTTCTACCCGTTGCCAACATTGACCGTGTATTTGGCAGGTGTCAGGTGCTGGTTTCGTTCCCTGGTTGTAAGTATTTTATTTGCCAGCAGAGGGCAACAGAGTTGATCAACTGCATTGACATGCAGCCAGACAGAAAACAGCTTCTCTGTATTGTAGAACACGACACTGACAGTGAGGAAATTATACAGTAACCAAAACTAAAATACATTTTATTCTGGAGGTTTCACAAACATGACCATTGTTCAGTTTTTTTTGTTTCACGGTCCTTGATGCGCCATTGAAAACCCAGTTAGTTATAAATACTCCCAGGTATGATCACACCGACGGCCTGTCTGACTAAATCACTTTTGACCTTTCCTCAAGTGGCCGGAACCTCTCACTGTAAGTCAGTGTGTGCAAAATACATTGGGAAATTTAAATGTGATGCCGACAAACACACAGGTTCCAGCCTAAATATCCCAAAGCTCAGCCCCCCCCCCCCCTTGTCCGTCCGACACCTCCAGCGATCGGTGACCTGCAGGAGCTGGAGACTCTGGACGTGTCGATGAACCAGCTGACGTCTCTGCCGGATCGGCTGCACCGCTGCGTTTCCCTGCAGAACCTGACCGCCGACCACAACCTGCTGAGCCACGTCCCCCGGCAGCTCTGCTTGCTCCACCGCCTCAACCAGCTCTCCATGGCCGCCAACCGGCTGACCTTTCTGCCGCTCGGTCAGCATATTATCTGCTCTTATCTGTGCGTTGCCATAGCGATGTAGATATAGTGAGCAAGGTGATGTTAATATCTGTGTGTGTGTGTGTGTGTGTGTGTGTGTCTGTGTTTCAGATCTGGGCAGATCACGGGAGCTGCAGTTCATGTTTGTGGACAACAATGTGGACCTAAAAGGACTTCCCTCCTACTTGTATAACAAGGTCATCGGCTGCAGCGGGTAAAACTTGGATGTAGTTTAGGATTATTGAAGTTCAATTCAGTTCATCTGACCTTCAAATTTAAGTTTATTGTCCCCGAAATATAGAACACACGCAGAGACTCAGGCGCACGTACTAAGGTACATTAAACATGATAAAAGACATCAAAATACATCAAATGACAACAAGAAACCTAAAGTACGTTCAGCCATCGACGACAACCTTGTCAGCGCCCAGTAGTTAAAAAGAAAAGTCTTAATGAGGACCTCGGAACAGTTCAACTCCGCTTGATCGCGCCGACTGAGTAATGGAACAAGTGAAACGTGTGAGATGTATCTGCGTGTGTTGCCCCCGTACAGGTGCGGCGTGTCGGCCAAGATGTCGCAGGGTGACCTGGGCGAGCTGCTGAGCGAGGCTCTGGTCGGGCTTCCGGGTGAAGTGAAGGTGGTGGCCTCCAAGACGGACAACGTGGTTCCCCTGGAGGAGCTCACCATGAGGGCCTTGCACGGCATCTACCACCACCGCCCAACAGGTGAGGAGTTCCACACCCCGTACGCTCACGGAGATATAAGCTACGCATGTTGCTGGAGGTGGAAAAGGCATTTTTCAGCTACCCTTTGTCTGACTGCGTGGGTTTTACGAACGCTTCCCGTACTGTTGTGTGTTTTTAGACCTCAACCTGCTGCCACCCATCACCCTCCCGAAGAGCCTGCTGGACCTGCTGCAGTTCCCCCTGGGACACTGCCACCGTTGCAGTCAAGCCATGTTCACCATCATCTATCCCAAACTCTTCCCCCTCCGCGACACCGCTTTGGCAGGAGTGCACCGCAGGTCAGGACGAACACGCCTCCCAGGGTCGCCTGCAGAGCAGCTGCAGAAAGATGTTGAAAGATAACTAAGAATCTTTCTTCGTATTTGCAAACGTCTTTCTCACATTCTCTCCTCACTTCTTTCTTCTGAAGGACGACCGTGAGTTTTGTGGCCTACTGCTGCTCCAGCCGCTGCCTCCAGACATTTGACCTCCAGGGATGACGCCCTTTTCTCTCCGCTCAGGAGCTGTCGGGCGGTTTCCTCTACGTGGCCGATAATGGATCTTGAATGTCCGTGTGGATCGGTGCTGGAGCTCCGTGCTTTACTGACAATACTGAGAACCACGGCTTGCGTGGATGTCTGGTGGGAGGACGATGGACACGCGGCAGCTCAAACCTACATGATGTTCCTGAGTCCTACCAACTGGGAGGATTGTATTCCTGTGTGTGTGTGTAATGGGGTCAAAATAACAGCTAGCTCCGTCTAGTTTACTAAGAGTTTTTAAAAGCGAGCACTGTTTGATTGTTGCGACAGTGTTCACACAAACGTTTAGCGCAGCAGACACATCCCGTTGATTGTGGAGTCGTGTTTGAGATGTTTGTTTGACTAATTACTGAAGACAACTTGATCATTTCAAATGTGTATCTATTTGATGTGTCATTTTCAGCAGCAGGTAAAGACCCCGCCACATTGACTCTTCAACACTTAAGTTTATGTAAAGAAAAAAAAACCTATGATGAAAACACTTTAAAATGCACTCTGTTTAACACCTGCGGACTCATTCAGTTCAAAGTCAAAAGCTTTCGCTCCTCATCTGAAGGAAGTAAGGTCACTGTGTGATTCTCGTGTTGAACTGACGCTTGTTCATTACCGTGTTGTACAAGTTCTAATTCATCATTTGTTTTTTGTTGCGTTTGGCAGTAAATGTTGACTGATGTTTGGCTTTCAGTGAATTAGTTTGGGGTGTATTTTTTGGGGGGGATGCATGTGCAAGTAGAAGCATGGACAGGTGTAAATGTGACAACATGAAAAACACTGAAAAGAACCCATAACTAGATATAGTTTTATATAAATAAGTCGCACGGGTCACAACAGCTTAAGGCTGCATTCGGACGAAAACGCCAGTCGTCCCATTCGTTTGAACGTGGGTGGTGCGTTTAGGGGATCAACCTCGTTACGAGGGAATACAACTGATCACAGTTCAGCTGCTTGGCGTTGTATCTCCGTCCTCTGTCCATTTCACAGCAAAGAATATGGGAATGTTTGGGGTTACTGTTTCTTGGCCAACACCACTTACTGTCTCTGCTGTAATTCTGGCACCCGGTGACGTGTCATCGTTAGTGTCAGTAGGTCAGGACAGTCAAGCTCCTTGGCTTCCCTGGGTGTGGTTAACAGACCTAATAAACGTCCTGGCAACAGGAAGGTGTCACACCAAATGGCCCCGAGCCAAGCCTGCCAGGGGAGTTGTTTTTACTCCCGAGTCAGTCCACTCCTTTGCCATACCAGCAATCTTCTCCATTACAGGCACTACGTTCCTGTTATTCCCTCCCTGCCTCACACTTTGTGAATCGCCGTTGGCAATTCTTTGAGATACGCCGACACTGACAGTCTGGAAAAGCATATCAGCTGAGACCCAAAAGTACAACAAATGCAAAGTACATTTTGTAAGTCTCGTTCAAAGTTGTTACATTTAGCGTTTTCAAATCGCCTGTCATGTTAAATGGTGAAACTATACATTTTAAAAGGTTTTACTTGGATTAAAAGTCACATTTCTGGCACAGTGACATACACAGGCGTCCAATGTTCAGAGAGAATTCTTGTGCATCAACGCTGCTTTTATCCAGGATAGTCCACTAGGAGCACGTCCTCGTTGGTCACTAAAGGTGCTCTGAAAAAGAAAAGACCACTTGAAGCCTGAACAGCCGGCTGTACGTGTGTGTAAGTGGTAATGGAGGGCTGTGGAGAGTGGAGCAGAGAGCACAGCGGCTCCATTACCCGGATCGATGGCGTGTTCAGATGAGTGCGAGTCCACGATGCTATCTGCCCTCTGGGACTATCACATCTCTGCAAACTGCACGTATGAAACAACAAGCGTGCTGCATGTTCATATAGCAATATAGGTGCACACACACACACACACACACACACACAGACAATATGGTGAACGACTACATAAACACGAGATGTGAGAAGAGGACAGATTTAATAAACACAATCGTAACAGCTGATGTTATCCAGGAGAAGACGATATGATCAAGCCGAGTATAAAAAGACATCAGCACCGCCCGACCGTGAGAGCAGGTGAATAATTGGATTCTTTATTGATTTCTTGATGAAGTTAAAAGAGGGGAGTGTTTTAAGACTTGGAATGAATGAGAGATGTGTTTGTGTCCTCTGCAGCTCTTCGCATCAGTTTCGTCATATGACCCATTAGAGCAGTGGCTCCTGATGTTAAGCGGAATGTTTAACACTAAAATATATATGAGTTATAATAATGTTTTCACAATTGAGGGTGCATTTGGTTAACAATTTGTCCCTGACTTTTAGCTAACTTTTCTATTTCAAACATTTACTTTGTTACTTTTAGCTCTATCAACCATTTTACTTTTAGCTGGTAGTTCAATATTTTAACAGTGTATCCATCAGCCCGTTTTTGCTATCAATTTCAACCTTCTTATTCATTACATTTGGCTAATATTTAATTAACTATTTAACCTTTGATTTGAGCTATTTCATCATATCTAGTACTGTTTTAGCTATTTATTCATTATGCTAACTTAAGCTAAATGTTTAACATGTATTTATTACTTCTTGCTCTTTCACCTGTTTACTTTCAGGTAACTATTTTATGCTAACTATTTCAGCGTAGCTGTTTACTATCTATTTCAATCCTGTAGTGTTCATCAAGTGTTTACTTCTAAGCTTCGTTTTCACGCACTCTGAACAGGCGTTGTTCAGACGTTACAGTGGACTTTATATACATTTAAATATAAAAAATTAAATCTAAAAAGAAAAGTAGTTGAGCATCTCTACCCTCTGTGACACAATTAACCCATGTTGGGAATCACTGCTGCAGTGAAAGCTCCAGGCAACTCGAGGGATTTGAGAACAGATTTGACTGTGGCGGGAAAAAGCTATCTTTTTGATACCAGCTGAACAGGCTATTGAACTAATTAATTACAAGCTTTTGATGGTCATTAAACCAATTTATCTACAAATGTGGATTATCTGTAGATAATGTATCACCCCGCTGTTACTTATAGCAGACTAGTTTTATAGGCACTCAAGTCGATAAAGTAAATGAACTAATTGTGTGCATCCTGTGCTTAACTGAGTGGAGCCCATTGTTGTGAGACGCTCTGTGGCATTTGGATACATCATGCAACACCACGGTAATTTCCTGCGGTGAGTCAGGCAGGGCCAAGTGTGCAGGGGATTAATGCATTGAGCAACATTTGACTCAAGTGTTGTTCAGCCTGATGTAGATAACATGGAGTGTGAAATGTCACGTCATGAATAGAAAATTGTGATTTTTTTCAGGGAGTGTCTTTTACTTTTGATCAGTCTCCTAGCCTAAAGCCACCGTTCTCTGAAAAAAGCCTGGTGTCTGTGAGTTGCTTTCCCAAGATAATGTCGGATAATACATGCAGCGTGGTGTTCGCTAATTCACACATCTGCTTCTGGTTTAAACAAAGTCTAAGAATCTTTTGTTGAAGAGTCTTGTTGAACCTTTTCAGAGCTCCTCTGTGCTCAAGATGTACAGTTCATCTACCACTGACCTCTGCCATAGTCAAAGCCTTACCATCAGTAACACACACACACACAGACACACAGAAACCACTCTCAAATGAATGCCTTTTTTTGTTACTGGATGTACGGTGTTGTGCATAAATTTGCACTCACACAGTCACTGTGAAAGCATGACAGCCGAGGAGATCAGTGGCAACGCGGTGAGGTTCATTGGGCTCAGACTGATCGCTGCTGGATCATCAGTTTGGGAAGGAGGTGTTTGAAGGTTTCTTCAACGGGGCTGGCAACGATCTGAACCCCGCGTGGAAAAAGGTCGTCCGCTGGAGAGATCAGATCCACCGTTGATCGGACGTTTCTTATCGGAGGCCTGAAGGGTTGACTGCATGTAGCAACAGCCACAGAGTCTGTCACTCGATGTCTCGCGGAGGAGAAAAAAAAAGATCATCTGTACATCTCCCCTTGCCCTTCATCCTTTATTTCTTTCCCCAGTATGTCTTTCCAGAGTCACAGACATAATTCAGGCTCTCTGTCTCTGACCTTTGACCTCCTTATTACAGGCTGTTTGATCCAAGAATCCCATCTAAAGATGTCGCCTAAGGCCAGACATCCTGTAATGTGGAGTTAATAAAAGTCATACGAGGCACAAATAAGTTACGTCCTGGCAAAAATGTCACACCTAAAAAGGATATGTATGTTTATAATGGTATTTAGTAGTTTTGGTCAAGTTTGCATTTGGACTAACAGAAATCATTTTCTTTACTTTTAGCTCTTTGTTGTCTTTGTGCAGCCTTAATCAACTTAAACTCAACTGTCTTTGTGCAGCCTTAATCAACTTAAACTCGGGTTGGTGGGAAACTGAGGCATTTCTTGTATATTATCAAATCATAATTTCAACTTTCCACGTAACCTCTAGTAAATGAAGAAGTACAGCTTGGAGCACAAGTACCGCTGCTTGGGAATCACTGCACCGAAGAAACCTCAGAAAATGTCTGGCTTAAAAACGAAAGGTGCCAGGAAAGTATAACAGTTAACTTGTGACTTTAAAAGAGTGGGTCTGAATTACCCGAGCAACAGGGATCTGGCCAGTACCATTAATAAGTCATGCTTAATAGCAATTGTGCAGGCACTTCTGCCTTAGATGCTCCATGTTGGTGTGTGTGAGTCAGATGTCAGATGTTTGCTGTAGATACATCATCTGCTGCCAAAGTAAAAGTAACAATGAAAACAAAAGTACAAAAACAAGAAAGGTTAGTTTATGTTAAAATACAGTACGTTAAAGTCAATAAGTGTGACAAGTGGAAGACGCTTGGAAGACCCCGCAGCATGTCTTGCTTTTCTAGCTTGTTTGGATACTGGGTATTTTTGGCAGTGTTCAGTATTCGCGTCTCATGCCTTAAAAAAAAAAAGTGTGTATTTGATTATGTAAAGTCAAGGACTCCGGGGGCAAACAGCTTTATACACTGAGGAGAATCTCAAAGAGCCTTTCTGTCAGGGGGTCGTGCAAACTCATGTACATGTGCACATATGCCCGCATCCACTGGGATGGATATTAGCAGGCTGTATCAGCACGCTTTGTGGCGCCCTGCAGTATTTGCAGCGCTGTGAGCTGGGCATGGACGAGGATTGAGTGTGACGCGGGATCATGTGGTGCATTCAAGGCCTGAGATTTACACTGCTTTAATGAAGAATTTGAAATTTCACTGAGTCAGAATGAGCTGAATTAAAAGAGCAGATATATAGACGGCGGCACGACTGCACGTCTTTTAAAATGCCATCAGCCATGGGCGGGTCAGCGTCTCTGCGCTGGAAATGAGAACTACTAAGTGATGGTGTTGGTGAATCAGTGTACGTCAGATGGTACCTGCAGAACTTGTGCCCTTTGAAGGGTCCCGCCAGGTTATCTTCTGCACAGACAAATGGAAAGAAGGTCAGACGTGTCAGTCTTTGTCTCAGTCACACTTTGATTTTATTATTCAATATATTTTTGTTACCAATCCTGCTTTCTAATTAGTAAGTAGATAGTCTAAGATATTAATAATTATAAATGTTAATAACCTACAGTTTGACATGAATCATCCTTCAGCTCTGCCTGATTTTTAAATGTGGAAACAGACAGTGTCCAGTGGCCAAGATAGCTTTAAAGAGTGCTGAGCTGCCCTACCGTTAATCCACTCATACCTTTTGGGAATAATCTGCATTTATGCACTTACGGCTGAGCACAAAAACAAAACCTCAACTTCTCAGTACAGTAAAATTACTTTGGGAATTTCTATGCAGGAAAAAAAAGGTTAAATATGACAATTTGATTCTGCTGGATTAAAAACAAAATCTCTTTCTGTCTTTGAAGCTTTTAAATATAAATGTAATTATTTCATATAATTTAATTATAATTTTCTGTTGTTCATTTTACTTAATGTCATGTTGTACATATGCTGAAATCTCGTTCAGTAAATAAAAAAACAAAACAACAACAAAAACAAAACCTTGCGTCCCCGCCCTCTGACGTCAGAGGGCGCGGCCATTTTGTGAGCATCATCAAATTCAACACAACGAGGCAGGAAGTTCGGTGACTTACCCATCACATTAAAAGCGACCAAAAAGATGTAAATGACACACATTTGTTTTTATTTTTTTAAATACAATACCTTCCCAGGAGCTCTTTGTATTTAGTTTTCATTTTCTTGGGATGTTCAAAGGTGTTGGTTTGCTTTTCAGGAATATACCCGAGTAGGTGTTGAGTCGGTCTAACTTCCAGTTGATGAAGCTGACCGTTTCTGTAACCGGAAGCCGAAGTTGGGCGGAAAATGCTGAAATTAAGCTCGGAAAAACTAAACACAGAGGCATCAGTCCGCCACAATATCCCATGAAGGTAAGCTGTTTTCTGTCATGTTGCTGTTGTGACTAAAACTCCTTTAAATGGCAAAAAAAAAAAAAAAGTTGCTTTATAATGGTTTTATTTTGTAAAACATTGACAGGAAGCGTGAGATTGGTCAATCCGTCCAGCTTCACAGCCGGAGTGGAGGAGGGCGGTGTGTTTCCTCCGGGGACAGTCCCGTTGAGTGGAGCCACAGCACGGACCGACATTTTCATCCGGTAGAGAAACAAATACAGCAAAATTAAAAGAAGAAGAGGACGAAGAGCAGAAGAAACTTAACGCGGTAGGTTGGACTAGTTGTGTTGTCTGTGTGTTTGTGTGCGCGCAACAACTGAAGTTTGAAGTATTCATACAATATGTGGCTTTAAAGTTACAGTTACAGTTGCAGCTTGTCTTATCACAGGGGGTTATGTCTTCTGCCTTGTTAAAGTTGTTCTCCAGTTTTTTTTTTTTACAACACTGACTAGTTTAACAAAGCTCGCGGAGTCATATATGAAGGGGACGTCGGTAGAAATGTCCCTGCGGTGTTGCTGTAGCGTCTCGGTGCAGGTTTGTGGCGCTGAAAGCGTCCAACTTTGTGGCGTTTTTTTAATCAGCGAAACCAAAAAAAACAGTGTTCGTACGCGCGCTTCCGCCTTAAATACATTACACGATTATAGTAGGCTAGTTGTTTGTTGTAAGGATTCAATTAAAGGATAAAGCAGCCTCTGTGAAGCGTTTCTGAAGGCTTGCGGTGAGGCGGAGTGAACCAGCTTCAGCACCGCGGACAGCTCCGGAGCTCAGGCGGGCAAAAAACACTGGTCACTATATATATATATATATAATCAGAACAGTTTTATTCAAATGTATATATAAATAAGTCTTAATTTTCCTGAAACAAGTGGATTCTCGCTGCTGTGTAGAAGTGTATGTGGATCTATCTTTGGAAACAAGTGAAATGTCACACTTTTTCAAGTCTACAGGCTTTATTTTGGCCGTGCGTGCACATTGCCTTGCGTGATCTCTCGGTTTTGCCCGAAGGAGTGCGCGTTCGTGGCCACGGTGGTGTCGTGGTGGAGGAGGTTTCTGTTTCACGACCTTCGCCTCGCTTTGCCTTAATGGTTCCTGCGTGATCAGAGAACTTAGAAAACACTGAGTGTGCTCCCTGGTGGACGGAAAACAGGCCAAAGCGCTGTTGTTGTTGTTGAGAGTTTGGCCACAGTTGTTTGTTCCTGTGTTCCCAACAATAAGACACAGGAACAAACAGTTACAGCTCTGACTCCTTTTAAAATTACTGATAAAGGCTAATGTCACAAAATATTCTGTGAAACCAGAAAATAAAGCCCTTCTTGTGGCTGCATCATCATGTGAAATGTTAAGGAACAGTTGGAAATAGGTGAAGACTAGACTGAAGTCAAATCGTTTTAAACCATTTTATTAAGAAAGTGAACCGCATCTCCATCCCAGGGGGGAAAAGAGCATTATACAAGTTTTGGCCCCTCCCTGCTTCCTGTCCTGCCACTGTACCTGTGTTAATGTCAGCGAGGACAAAGAGATCAGTCCGGCTCTTAAGCAGATCAACACGTGTGTGTGTGTGTGCGTGTGTGTGGTCTTTGTTTAGTACCCTGGTGTAAATTGTAACCAGGAGTACACAGATAGATATTTTAATTAGGGCAGGAAATGACCATAAAAGCACTCAACAACAACAACTGGTATCTTAGCAAATTAAAACACACCCAACTGGGGCTGAACAATGAATCGATATTTCTGAGATCGCAACATGGCCAAGTGCAATATCCAAATTGCAGGGGCTGCAATTTTGTGTGTCACAACATACCATTATTATGAATGAACCATCGTGGTGCTGCTGAGATGCCCCCGGCCTACAAATCACATTCTCCAGACGTTAGGGAACGTGCTTGTTTGGTACAGACCCCAAAAATCATCTCCTGATTTTAAGACTACAAATATCAGTTAAATCAGCATTTACGCTGGTTGTGTAGTGGAGAAAAAATTCAGTGAGTGCAACGTGAAGAACGTTGAATTATGCGAACTCAGACGGTGAGTTATTCTGCTCCAGTGTCAGGCATTTTAAACATCCAGCTTGCTGGTAAAGCAATGAAAAAAAGGCATGTGGTGTTTGTGGAACGGTGATTTTAGCTTTTTTTTAAGGCTGCGCGTGGAAACAGTCCCCTGTACAGCAAAACAGCTGAAATGTTACGGTGGAACATGAACCCAGGGTGCACAAATAATTGGTTTCTTGGTGAGAAAATGGTTCCTACCTCTTCTGTCACTACCCTCCTTCCCCTCTCGCCCCCTCCTCAACACCCATCACTCACTCAATCAATCCATTACCCTTCCCACAGGAAGGTGAGAAATTACCACCAGCCTCCAGCCCGGTCCTGGTACATCTGTTGAAAGCACAAAGGCACACACATACACACACACACAGTAACACCTCCTCTTGTTATTCTCAAACCACAGTCGTCACACAGCTTAATTTATTCCCCTCGTTATTTATTCACTTCTTGTGCCATGTTTCTGTCCTTGTTGAATTTCAGTGTAATCTGCTATAAAAATGCCAGATGGTTGAAAAACAGTAACATCCAAGATTGCACTGTGATCACAATCATCTTTTTCAGTGCACGTTGCTCACTTACTTTCAGCAATCAAAGGGGCGGGCAGATCACATTTGCACTCCGTTCTTGGCAACTGCTACCTATTGTCTTTTTTTTTGTCTTTACCCTGTGGGATTTTTAAATACAGATTTGTTTTTGGACTGTTTGGATGGCGCACCATTTATCAAAACAGAGTCGCTGTAAATGTCTCCGTTTGTCACCTTGAGTTAATTCCATCTTTTCTGGGAGGGAGCTGCAGGATGTTTTGGGCTCACCCACACACACACTGTGTATTTAGAGGTAAATCATATGAGTCACATGAGTTGACTTCAAGGAAACAAAAGAGACTTGTAGCTGACTTTAATACGAGTGACTCATGGCTTTAGACTTCTGTCTAAAAACTATCCTCCCCAAGCGGGAAGATAAAAAATCATGTTGGAAAAAAGTGAGCAGCGAATCCGTTCTCCATTGTTCCGTTTCCGTCTTATTGCTCGGGAAGGTTGCAATTTGGCGGTGAAGCTCATCAGACTGTCGTAAGGTTATTGTTTAGGAATTTAAACACAACATTTCGGATTCGGGACTTGACTACAGACTTCACGGCCAAGATTTAAGACTTTGTAGTGACGCGCAAACCATGACTTTGTCTACGTTCACACTGCAAGTCTTAGTGCTCAATTCGGATTTATTGCTCAGATCAGATTCACATTATTTTTTTAAATGCATTTACGGCTTCATTTATTAGCTGATGTGCAGCAAAAGCCAGCGAACGAGGATGGCAGCTTGGTCGCCATTGGTGTGTGAATGGGTGAATGAAATCAATCTAAAAATATCTTTAGGAACCATTAAGATTGAAAAGCGCAAAGACCATTTATCATTTACCGTTTGAATTCACCAAGAGACTCCTGTGGGTGCAGAATTGTGATGAACGTCAATCTAGAGCGACGTCAAAGAACATACGGATGTATGTAAGTTAAGTTACTTGACTATCATAGTTATTTTAAAGCACCCCATGATCTTTTTTCTAAAACTTACCAAACTGTGAACATTTCACAACGTTAACCAGTTGTTTGTTGTTGTTATCATGACGACAAAGGTCTGGTATGTGTCTATTTCAATACTGATTTGATTATATAAGATCCCATGTGAGTCATATATTTGGATTTGGGCCACTTTTGCCTGCAGTTTGAACGTAGTCTTAGTCTAATCTTTGGCAATTTAAGGCAACTTAAAGGTGCCGCATGGAGTTTTTGACCACTACAAGTGCTATGGAGCAATGCCGTTACAAGTGAGTCACTGTTATTTTCGTCAAGCAGCATACACATTCCTACCGTTGGTTTCACTCTGTTCCACTGATTTGCTCGTAGTGGTAACGTGCCACAAACATGGCAAGAAGAATGATGAAGAATGATGCACAGTTTTAGCAGCGAGCACGTTTGTTAGACCTCAAGCATTCACACCGCGTCTTTTGGTGTTTGTTTACAAGTATAATCCACAGGGCACCTTTAACACACTGGGGTGGGGGTGTGTGAACATATTTTCTCGCAGCCATCGTTCCCTTCACAGAAACAGAGACAGACGCTGCACATCCTGTATTCGGATCCTGATACTCCATCAACGAAACGAACCGCTTCAGATGTTTGAAATTATGATATCTTTCCCTCTTAAAGATCAGGATGACACGGCGGATCTGTAGTAACCTGATTCCTCTGGTTCGATAGCTACACTTTGTAGAGAGGCTCACCGGCAGCCTCTCTTACCCTCAAGGAGAAGTTAAAGTTGTTGGTCTTTTTGTTGTTGTTCAGGTCTGAATAGGACTTTAGAGTTGTAATGAATTTAGAACAAAAAAATACTTGTCATATAGAAACATTTGCTTAAGGTCCCTCGCAACCATTTTCATGCTTGTTATTTATGTGTGCATGTGTGCTGTGTTTACTGGAATCCTTTATAGCCTACAGTGTGTGTATGTGCACCTATATCTATTTTAATATGTATAATATGTACTGTACTATAGGCACCTGTCACCACTGTGTGTGTGTGAGCGTATAAATGAACAGCACATATACCGTAGAGCCGCACGTTGACAGGTGTCCATGTGAATGTGTGCAAGCAGGAGGAGAAGAAACGCTGGAAACGAGGGGGTGGTGGAGAGTGTGCGTGCGTGTGTGTGTGTGTGTGTATGTGTGTATTTGTGTGTGCACTCTTGGTTTTGTGTGTGTTAGTGAGAGCAGAAGAGAGAGAGAGAGAGAGAGAGAGGCTGTGAATGCCAAAGTGAAAGAAAAGGGAAAGCATGTATGAGGGAGGGAAAGTAAAAGAGAGCGAGAGGGAGAGTGGTCCATGTGTTATGTAAGTGTTGTGAGGCATCTCTCTCTCTCTCTCTCTCTCTCTGTGTGTGTGTGTGTGTATCCTGTAGGCCTACAGATTAATCCAGTGGGTTTTATCCCCAGTGAATGAGACAGTGGGGCTTTGCAGTGATTATCCCTGCAGGCCACAGATGATTGCTTTGAATCTCCTGTACGTCTCACACCAGCATGTTTTGCTGCTCGCGTATCAGTGTGCCTGGCCTGCACATCATTCTGCCTGCTTAATTTAGTGCAAACACTGACGTTCGGTTAAAGTTGAGATGCCATAGAATTTGAGGAGATGTCTGTAGGTGGCTGCAGGTGCATCGTTTTTTACAAAATCCACGCGGTGCAGTTCAAATCTGTTTTCCAAAAATGGATTTAATGTGTAGTTTAATGTGTATTTTCCTCCTTTCTGAGCATGCGTCTATATTCCCGTCCATCCATTCCTCTGGTTAATCTGCCCGTCTCAATCCCAGCCCGCCTACAAGGGCTTCCTGTCTGCCTGTCCTCCTTTGGATTATATAACGAGGAAATGTCAGAAATGCAATCTGCTCCATCATCCCCGCTCAGCTGAGACGCAAATGCCCGAACCATCTCGTAATCCTCCGTCACAGCGAAGGTGTTAAAATGGGAGGCGGGCACCTTAAATGTTTAAACATTTTAACACCCACTGCCAGGTGGTCAGGTTGTGCCCTTGTACCTCTTTGCTCACTCACTGAGTGGCAGCTGCATGCAATTACTCGGCGGAATAATAGCGCTCAGAAACGAGCCCCTCGGGTCTGTGATTATGAAAAATAAGTGCAAAGTTTTATCAAATTATAGGACAGTATTTTGGGATTAATAAAAAATTCCAACATGTTCATTTTGGTGTCATTTCTACCAGGAAAATAGCATAAAGGGACACGTTCAGGCCTCAGTGGTTTTCCACAGCAGATTCCTCTCTGTGTGTCCTTCCCGTCTCTCCATAGGGAGTGTTTTAATTCGATGACACCATATTGTCACGACAGCAGGCGTTTCTGTTGGCAGAAAACCAACACCGATATAAGCTTTTCTACCTTGTTCCACTCCCATTCAAACCGTGGTCAACCTGCAAGGAAATCGTCAGGCTTGATGATAAAGCTGCTCTCTGAACAATCTGACACCCATCCTGCATTTTCGAGTACTTTGAATTTAAGCACTTACCTAGTTTTCGCTTTTTGATGTGTGACTGAAAACTAGTGGAATTAAATGCGAAATAAGAATGATGTAAACTCATGAATACATTTTGTTCACGTGAACGTTTCAGAAAAGATATTTACATGGAAAACAGAGGTTTTATAGGGTGGATGGGGAATTCACTTTTAAAATCTGAGCATCTACCAGCCACTGACAGATACATGTTCAAATTCACCAGCCACTCAAAAATAAAAAAAATATATTGTTAAATCCATTTTATGCTATAACATAAACATATAACATAACATAATGCTTCTTTTGCAACTACAGGAGTTTAAAGATGAGAGTCTACTATCCAGTTATCTTCATATTAGCCTGTTTAAAGTTATTTTAAGTATGGATCTAGACTTCAAACAATTCAGATAATAAAATTGGCCTCATCATTTCGTTGTCTGGTTTTGAAGTCAAATGTGATAAAAAAGAAAACTAAGTTTCAGTTTTGTGCAGGGAGATTTGTTTCATTTTTATTCTAATTTTATATTTGCTTGCATTGATAACCACCGAGTTGGTTTTGTGCGTGTACATGTGTTAAAGCATGTTAGTGCATGCACGTGTGCGTGAGGCCGTTGGTACATGGTATATGGTACATTAGCAGTCAGGCATGAAGCAGTGGGTGTGCTGTCTGAATAGTTTAGCCCTCGGGCTCCCATCATGCTCTGTGGCTCGGTCACGTCTTGGCATATGTGTTTACTGCTTACAGGTCAGCATGGAGGCGCTGTACTTATGCACTGGTGGTTTGTGTGTGTGACTGCAAAATCGCACAAAACCAATAATATGTTGTCTACTTGTGATGGAAATAAAACACATGACTGAATCAACACGTGTTTTGGCTCAATAGGCTGGTAATAAATGTTCCATTTTAGTAATAGACTAATTAATCAACAGTCAAGTCCTCCAAAATGCCTTGACCTAACCACAGAAGTGCTGCCGTATGGTTCATAAATGTAGGGCTCCATTCATTCAAAATAAACACATCACAGTCAGCATATCACAACTTTATTGGGAAAACTATTTATTTACTACACTTATTATTTACTATATTAACATAATTTCTAGGACACAGGGTTGAAACCAAAGGTCACCATGTGTATAAAGTGAACAGTTAAAGATTTTGTGCACACTTAAACATGTTTTTGAGCTGTAAATTGAATGATATGACTGTACTGTGATGAAACACATCACTGCTGTTGTTATTAGTGACATTTCTTTCCAAATATATAAAAATCATGGGTTGAAAATGGCTCAACATGCCATCTACCATTTTATATTAGCCCTGAACCTGCGAGGCCAAAGCTGACACAGAGTCATCCGGTTGGGACCTGTCTACGTCATGAAGTTGCTCACTCGTTGCGTTTTTTAAAAATTTGCTGGGAGAGAGGGTTCTAGCTGAGTTTGAGGGTGTTGTTACCCTGAAATGATTCTGTAAGAGAGACGCAGCAGGAAATGAAGACGAACAAAGAAACACGAGCTACAGGAAGCGCTGCACTGTGTGTGGATGTGCCTGATATAATGTGAAGGTCGTCTGAATGGGTGATGTTATATATGAAGTGTCAGCAGGTACTATACCCTCCTCGGTCTGTATACGTATCACTCTGCTTGGTCCTGACCAGGCAGACTGACCGGGTATCAGTGTGTATAGGCGAGTGCATGCAAGAGAATGTGAGCGTGTGTGTGTGTGTGTGTGTGTGTGTTTACATGTAGTTGTGTGTGTGTATAATTGAAGGTATCAGCCTCTCTGACGCCAGGATAAGTGTTTTTCCAGAGTAAGAGGGTGTGTGTGTGTGTGTGTTCTGTTAAAGTGTATTGAAAGTGTAAAGAAATCAGTGCAGGAGTCAGATAGCTTACAACTTTCTGCACATGTAAACATGTACACTGATGCTGTGTCTCAGTCCGGATACTTCTGTTAGTACACTTCCATGTAGTGTGCTGTGTACACTATGTACTTACTTGCGTAGCAGATGAATTTTGACAGGGTAGTGCTGTATCAAATCGGACACAGCTGTTGTGTGCTTACCAGAAATGACGTTTGCACCATTTGATCACTTCGTAGCCAAGATGGCGACCATTGAGGATGAGAAGTGTGTTCCACACTCAACCTTCTGACCGTTATGAGTACACCCTCTGGATTTTGCCATAATTAGCAGTGTGAACGCACTTGAAGTGTATGTTCAGAAAAATGCAAATCAAGACACAGCTTTTTCAAGACACAGACTTTTCTCAAAATGTTTGACACTAAAGAATATTAGGTTATGCACATAGAAAACCTATGTGGTTTGCCGTGGTTATGACGGTGTGGTTCATATCCACGTGAACACAGTTATTTACGTCAAATAAATGGAGGCAAACTGTTCACCTTACACAATCAAATCTGTTTGCAACTTCAATCTCTGGTGGTGTTATGTAAAAATCCATCTTTGGATGCATTTGGCTTCAGGTTTTTAAGGTGCGCCTCTTGTGTTAAACCAAGTTGGGACCCCAGAAACTCACAGTCGTATTATCAGATATAATGTAATGATGTAATCTGGTGGAGAGCAAGAGAAGATAGAAAATATAAAAACCCAAGACCAAACATATCGTACACAAATGTGTATAAACGGCCATCTGCATGTACAGGTGGACACATGCACAGGCACATGTATCTACTGAAACACACATGCACTTGTAAACAAATACACACACACAACCTATGCACACACACTCTCTTATCTGTCCTGCTGCTGCTCTGCTTCTCGTCCCTGTGTTCAGTTTTCTAGTTACCCCTCACAGAACACACACACACACGCATGCACGCACGCACGCCCACACACACACACACACACACACACACACACTCACACACACACACACTGTTATTTATATAATGTTACATGGTGGGTCTGCAGTCTCCTTCACTTTCAGTTTAAATCAAGCATTGCCTGTGTTATAATTGGAGAGATGCATATAGTATAAAGCCATTATTATAAAGTTTTAACCTGCAGTCTGGTTTACCTACTGGTGTACATATTTTCAAGAGGAATTCAGGAGGAAAGATAGCATAGATGGAAGACAGGGGGTCAAATCTGCTGCAAATAGAGGAGGGAGAGAGGGAATACGATGATGTTAAATGTTCCTCAAAGAGATCCCTGCTCTGTCTTTAATATCACCTCACTCACCTTCAGTCTGAGGTAAAAGCTGTGCAAGAGTAAGAACAAACCCCTCCCAAATCTCACTCCGTTGAAATCTTTTTCAGCTTTCTATTACTGCTCCTTCATGCGTGTTCTTCCTGTAGGGTTAAATTGTTGCTCCTCCAGAAACCCAGCGGCTGCCTGGGGTTCACGTCCGTGCCTTTCAGTCCTACACAATCAGCTGCACGCAATTACACAAAGCACGATGCTAATTTTCAGTAGCGCTTTGCCCACCGCCTCTTACTAATCCGCAAAAACAAATGCATGAAAGAGAGAGAAGAGTGCACCAGATATCCTAAAAAATCCTCCAGATTTAGTTTAGTGCTTCTCTAAACCCGTGAGAAACATACATCTGAACAACTGACGAGCTGACCTGGTTTCCCTGACTGTGAATTTCAGTGCGACCACAGTGTCCTCATGTCCTATTTCCTTCACAAACATTGTTTATCTCAACTGAACACGGCTCTTGATTGATAGCAGTCTTTTGGGTTCAGAGTTGAAGCAGTTTATCACGGCAGCCTGACACTCTGCTCCAGTGAAAGATGCTAAAAAAGGGTGACTTCATCTTTTTTTTATCCCGAATTGGACCTGCGTGCAGTGGAAGCCACTGTAGATGCAATGCATTTAACCTTCTTCCTGGCTGTATCAAATGACCTGCAGGCGTTTGTTTTTTAAAAATGAATTCTTACAAGGGAGATTTACTGTTAATTTGCATTTTTATAACCTCTCTCAAGTGTATGCGTGACTTATCTTCATAGTGTTTCTCTTTACGTTATTGTTAACAGAACCCTAAAGAAGTACTTTCTATAGTAGTATGTAGTTATGTCAATTATACCAATAAATGTTGATGGGTGTCTCTTGCAGTCATCTATCTGGATTCAAATCCTTTGTTTTACCCATTGCATGGTACTCTGGTGGATTGGTGGCTGTTTAGTGCTGGATTTCAGTGCAAAATGCTATAACCTGATTAAAGTCTACTGCATACTGGACTGGATCGTAACACAAATCCACATCACGAGACAGAATAGCTTCAAATCTCACAGAAAATATTGGATGTTGTTAGTTGTAACTACGGCTTTTGTGAACAACGATTGGCTGCATGTTTATTTATTACAATAAATAAAATGTATGCGGCATTATATAGGTCATTATACTTATTAATACTATACTATAATCTGAAAACTGCAGTGCACCCTGGGAGGCTTCAAAGAAGTGCTGGAGATGAATCAACCAGGTTAAGTACAACAAATATTTCAACAAGATATCAAAGCTAAAAATGTGATCTACCCAATGATTAAAGGGGTAATAGTGGCCTTATCTTGACCTGTACAAGCAGATGTCAACAAAAACTTCCAAGCAGTCCCACCATCTGCCCCTTCTGTCAAATCAAACAGCCGTTTTATGTTGCTGTTAGGTCCCACATGAAATCCTATTTAAACAGGATATAAATTGCGTTTTTAAGGGCCCATGAAATGCATTTTAGTAATGATTACATATTATCAGTGGGAACCCTACAATCACTGTATGTCAAGTACATTAAACTGATGCATTAATACACTGAAGAAACATACAGTACTGTAGATCCTCTGTGAATGTGAGTGTAATAATACTGCATTGCAAACTTTGCTTCAAGCGTCAGCTGAAATAGTTCCAAATTAAAAACACTGTCTGCCCGACAATGCTCCTCCATCACGACAGCTCTTACAGCGTTTTGTTCATCCAGAGGCACGCTGTGTTTTCAGAGTTTTCAGAGTGGAATTTTCCATTTGTATGCTTTGACAGGATTTTTCTTTGTTGCCTGAAATAGCTTGTCGTTGGATTCTTCCATGATTGGGGCTGCGTGGCTGCGTGTTAATCATGTCAGCCTGTGACAGTGCTAATCCAGTCCCCTTCTGGAGCTCGGTGCCAAAACTGTATGCTGCTCTGTTCTGCCGCGCTCTATTCTTACACGCGCTATGAAACGAACTAGTTCAGATGCTCTCCAACAACATGACATTAGACTAGGTAGCCTTTTTCTGACTTGCTGAAACCAGATGGCTTTGTAGGATGGGAAAAAGATGTGATGATGGATGTGATGACAGAGAAGGTGGGATGCAAACAGACACAGAAATGGAAATGGAAACAAATTCAGGACTTTTGAACTAACAAAAGAAACATAGAAAGAAAGACAGACGTAGGAGTCCACGTACAAGCGGCTGGACGTTTCACTCTTCAGTGAGACGTAGGGGGATTCGATCCAATAATAAAAAACTATTTCCATCTTCACAATAAATGGTGCTGCCATGTTCAGGTCTTACCTGTTTGCTCATCAGGGCCGCTTTTCCCTTTAACAGCTTTTAGGATTAATGCTATTAATATTCAGATCAATAATTAATTGCTGCCCTTTTAATGTCTCCATTTAAGTCAGTGTTCTCCCTTCGCGCTTGAATTTATTGGTAATTTTCTCTTTGATGAGAAACACTCACTGCTGTGGTGTTTTTGTGCAGCACCTCCAGACATTACTTTTTTTTTGTCCTGTGTCCTCGTCCCGTTGATGTAATGGTAGTTTAGGTGGCAAGGTTTCAGCCATAACGGCTTCTCATGCTAACAATCCAGCCCCAATTTCGGTGCTTGAAAATGCACCACCACCTGTGAGCCGGATGATTTGACCGGGGAAAGTCCCGAATGGCACCAGCTGTAAAGTATTCAGCTGCAAATAGGCCCTTATCGCTAAGCAGGAAAAGCACAGGTGAGTGACCATGCACAACATCAGCACCTTGGAACGGGCTCACCTAAATGAAATGCAGCCATCATTAATGTTATTAATTCCATCTGTGTTTTTCCTGCTTTGACAAGTCAAAATGTCTGCCGTGAGGGTCTATTGAGTCATTGCGGTGCTACATCAGGCCCTGTTTACGCCTGGCATGAACATGTGTCTTGGGTGAGTCACCAATTGTAATTAGATCTCATATGCAAATAAACATGTACATCATTTCCGTTTGTGATGACCAAATGTGTTGTTGCTTTTAATGCACTTCCTGTGCATAGTTGGACGTGAATCAATTTTTGGGCTTCTTCTAGTTGTTTCGCACTTAATTCGCCATTGGTACGTACTTCTGCTAAAGCAGAGGATGTCAGTTGAGTCAGCGGTCCTTCAGTGTGGCTCAGGAAAACATTCTCATGTGGACGCATCAGATGCGGCCTCAATGTGTCTTGGTTGATTTCACAACTGAACCTAGGGCTGTCCACTTGTGAGCAGATCACACAAGACGCACGTTAATGCCGGGTGTAACCAGACCTCAGTCTGCTACAAATGAGCTACAGACATTGATTTATAGGTAAATGGTACAAATTAATACCTAAATCTTATCTTGTTCTTTTTCCTGGACATATACTGTATACATTCATAGACCGAGAGGGAGTGGAAAGGGGTTGAAGTGAAACAAAGAAAGCGAGAGAGAAGAGATGCAGTTAGAGGAGGGAGTGTGTGTGAGAGAGTGGAGAGAAAACAGTGGAGAGTAAATCCTCTTTCCCCGCTGACTTTAATCTCTCCACGGGCTGAGCCTGGCAGTTCAGGCCTTACAGCAGCCGTCAGTCGAGACGAATGACAGCCAGCAGGGCCGCAGGTGGGGGATGGGGACGGCTGGACCTTGTGTTATGTCTGCTCCACTGTAGTGTGTCTGTTTGTCTGTCGGAGAAAGTGACTTTCAGAGTGGGATAGATGGACAGGAGGAGAGAGAGTGAAAATATATGTTTTTGAGTGACTGTTTGGTGTGAAACATTCAACAACCAAGCTGGAAGTGAAGATACCTGAAAGATTACCGTTCCGTAGTATTACCAAATGCTCGTGAACGTTAATGCTTAACTAAGATAGCGAGCATGGTAAACATTATACATGCTAAACATTTGTATGTTAGTGTTTCATGCTGACGTTAGCATTTAGCTCAAAGCACTGCTGTGCCTGAGTACAGCCTCACAGAGCCGGCTGTATTTGTAATTCTATGCAGTATGGACTACGTACTGATCATCTTGGTATGCTAACAGGCGATTTTGGATTGTCACGGCTACTTTAACTTCACATATGGGCATCAAAATGTTTTTACGATGATTTAATTGATATTTTTGGTTTTCTGAGGGCTTCCTGGAGTTGTTTCATCAACATCCATAATTTGTTTCAATGTCTTCCAGCTGCAAGCCAGCGCCTCCGTTTCCTTTGGGCTATGCATTGTGGGAGAATAGTGTTCATCAACAGCACACTCAAAAGTCAAGGGTTTTTTAGAATGCGTACTGATTAGATTTCTTATATAGTATGGATTTGGGACCGGGCTTATGTCTTATTTATAACATCAAATGATCAGGTGCGTGTCTGAGCTAAACTGCAACTACACTGGTGGTAAATGGATGTCCAGTGGGGCTTAACTGTCTTATAGGAAGTAATGACAGAGATGGAGGAAGCGTATGAGGGAGAAGCAGTGAGATGCAGTGAATATACACAACACTGATGGATGTAATTATCCAATCAGGGACAAGTGGACAAGAGCACACACTTCTTGTACTTAGCAAATAAGCAAATACAGAGTGAACTGTATCATGAAGACTATAGCATCACAAACACCCAGGATAGACGTTGTGTACGGTCAATTCTAAACTGACATTAAGATATATGTTCACAACATTTAATCGTTAATGCAAAATCAATACAGATTGTTTAAAAGATGAGTTGGAATGTTGATCATGTTTGATAGGTGGAGAATGTGTGACAAAGACACTGACAGAAAGAGTGGTCACAGTCAATATATCGGCGAGAGGAAACAACAAGACAAAGCTGTGCTGTGTGTGTGTAAACAGGAAGCAGCTCCATCGCAAAGAGATTAGCAATCAACAGCTGATCAATAACACAGCAAAACATTCCACTGGGGAGATGAATGTGGTGGGGAGACGTGAGAGCACAGGTCTGAATGTTGCTGATGCCACAGTCTTTAGTTGCATCACTGGAACATCAGTGCGGTTGCCGTTGACAACACTGGCAACGCTGTCAACAAGTGAGCATGAAGTAAGCATGGCAATGGAAGTGATCAGGTTTGGTTTTGTTGTCATTTTGAAACTTCATATCCATTTTCTTAAATGGAGCAGAGAAATATGATAATAACCTGAATAAATCTACACCTCTTTTCAAATTAATTAAACTTTAAAAAGTTATGTTTTGCTAATGAAAGTCATCAGGAGAACCGTTTCTTGTCCCACCTTCAGTTCATCTGGCTTTTTCCTTCTCTTTAAAAAACGTAAAGCCTTTTTTCCTGTCCAGGTGTATGGTTGACCTGTAATGTAGCTGATGTATGAACTGTTGCTTATTCTGCTGTTTCACCCATTGTAAGGAGCTCTGGATCTCAGCGTCAGCCAAATGGCTAAAATGTAAAAAGGTCAACATGAATATTTTAAAGTGCAACTGTGTACCAGTCATAGCAGACAAACACACACACACACACACACACACACACACACACATAGAAAAAGAGAGAGAGGGCATGAAAGAAGGAGAGTAGCACTTTGAAAAGGCTGTTTTTTTCCTCCTCCATCTCTTTTCCCGGCACATGTTCAATTATTAACCGCCCTGACGACTCCGCTGGGAAGGAGACAGACAGAAGGCAAGGCAGAACAAGGAGATATTTTATCAAACATCCAGCTGTGGCTCTAGCTGACCTTGTGTCTGTTCACCTCAGAGACTTTCTGACAGGGACTGATTGACACAGCTGTTTTTGCTATTTAGAAAAAAAGAGAGTTTCATAATGTTACAGGAAGGCTCAATGATCATTAATGTCTTTTGACACTTGCCCAAAATATACCATAGCGATAATAGAAACTTAAAGGAAGCCTTGAATAAATCTGTTGTCATAGCACAGATATTTTCTGTTTTCATGATAACCTGGTTTTGAAAATGTTGAAATAAAGAGAAATAAAAGTCTGCACCTGCAGCCACAGCGCCTGATTGAGTCCAAAAGTCAGCGGTCCCCTGGTCCCATGGCTGCACTGTGTGTTTCAGTACATAAAGTTTTAATGATCCTCGAGCTAAAAGCTGCTGGGTGGTTCCATTAATATCAGTGACAAGCCACATTAGAACAAAAACTCTTCAGTATGATTTGTGCAGTAGAAACAAAAATGAGGGAAGGAGAGAAGGAATGAAGTGAACGAAGAGACTGAGCTGGTTTCCTTCGTCTCCTTCGGTCCGACTGACAGCATGTAGCTCTGTCAGCCTGCAGAGCTACAGCCGCATACATTTTTCATGGACCATACCTCCAGCTCTGCTGCGCGTGGCTGTATGAAATACTGTCTGACAGCGCGTCAGAGGAGCAAAAATAGACCCTTGTATCTGTCCTGATACTTTTTCTTCAAACCATCAGAGTGATGGAGCGCCTCCCTCGTTCATCTTGATTCACCGTTGATCCCTGAGGAGAAAATTCAGGGTCAGCAGGGTGGAGGTTTCAACTCAGGGTGTGTGCGTGTGTGGCAGCAATAGTGTGACTGAGGCTGTAAAGAAAATCAGAACCCATTCACCCACGGTGTTTTAAGCAGTAAATTATGCATCGCTTGTTCTTACAAGGTAAGAGTTTTGCCTTCCACTTTGGCTCAGTCACCATTATTTAATCTCTTGTTGTGTTTCTGTGCTGCTGACAGTGACTGAGCAGGTATGACAAAGGCTTTCATACTTGAATATTGGCCAGCTGACCGAGCAGCCAGTATAAAGGAGTATCAGAGCTGTTCTGCCTTTAAGAGAAGATGTCAGCATATTGTAACGCCAGCAGATTTTTGCTTACGCTCCAGGTCACATGCTCTACAAAACATCTACTGTACAGCTTTATTTAGTAGTATTGTTTGTGTACTAACCTCCTCCCCCCCACCTCTCTCTCTCCCTCCCAGTCTTTCCTGTTTGAGGTCAAAGTTCAACAGTCATCATGGCGGACGAATCAGACATGCGCAATGAGCTGGCCGACCTGCAGACCCGCGCAGACCAGATAGCTGATGAGGTACAGTAGAAGACACACACGCACGCTGGTGTACACCTGGATAAACATGCCTACACACTGACACACACACAAACACTGATGTAATCGGTTCTGGTATATAATCACATTATACTGTTCAAGTAAATGCAATTTACAGTCGAGTATCTCCTTCCTTCCTTCCTTCCTTCCATAAATCTAGCAGATTTAATCATTGTAATTGTTTGTTCAAATTTATCACATTTAACAAAACCTATTGTTTTTAATATTCTCAAATATTGTGTGTTCGTAAACATTTGCACATCTAACGTCAACGGCAATTCAATTTCTATTTACTCAATTTTGTCACAAAACTGTTTTTTTTTTTGCAAAACTTGGTTTACAGTCAACTGATTTTGGCCTCTGGCATCACAATAATGATGTGACATTTCCAAATGACCTGTTCTCAAATGTTTCTTCAAAGCCTCCAGGACAACAGGCACCGCTGCTTTAATGTGACCCTCCCTTGTTTTAGCAATTTGTTCTCTAAGTCTCGTTAATCAAGACTGGGATTTTTTTTGGGGTGGAAGGGAGAACTTTGGCCTTTTTAATGAGTTGAGAGAAGCTCAGGATGAGCAGATAATTTTGTGCAGCAGAATAATGGAGCAGCTCAAATGAATTAAACATTCATGAGGAGATAATGCAAGGCCAAGGGGCTCCACGGATGTGATGGGAGGGAGGGAAGGGATAAATAAGGAAGGCGGGGACGGATGGAGCCACAGAGGGGCAAAGGAGACACGGGAGATGAGGAGATAACAAAGGGGAAAGAGTGAACTGAGGATTAGGACTGAAAAAAGGATTTGGTTAAAGAAATGGATGAGTCTCGGAGGGATCCTGCAGAGGGTTGGAAGTTAGCAAACAAAAGGTAGAAATCAGATAATTAGTCCTGGGACCAGAGGAGAGGAGAGGAGAGGAGAGGAGACGAATAATCATAGCTAATTACATTCACTCGCCAATTACACTCAACACACTCGAATATAGCATTTGTTGTTTGTTGTTTTTAAACTCTTAATAATCCATCTTAAGATGTCTTTCTGACAGTTGCTGTCTGACAGGTGGTGTGTGTTTGGTGTCTGTATCTGCTCTCATGTGGGCTCTCGGCCAATCATTTGCTCTCTCTTTCTCTCCCTGCAGTCTCTGGAGAGCACCCGGCGTATGCTGGCTCTGGTCGAGGAGGTGAGTCCAGTGATCCAGTGACACACATCACAGAGAGGGAACAGGCCTGCTCATGTGATTCCACAAATAACGATATGTCGACCTCTACCAATACCCAGTCATGCTAAACATGGAGGTTGGCTGTAGAATCATAATCAGAACCAGATTTATTGCCAAGTTTAGACATACAAGGAATTTGTTTTGGTGCATGGGTGCCAACAAGAGCATAGATATGTACAGAAACAAATTAATTAAACCACTAAATAGAAAATTTACAATAATAAGAAAAAGAAAACTGTGCAAAGAGGGTGCAATGTAAATACAATCTGAACTGAGGATGTGCGAAGTTCAGATTGTAGCAGACATTAATATAACGTTACTATAACGTGTAGATGATATTTTAAGCATTAGTACATTATGTATGAAATTAAGAAAAGGCACCCTCCATCCAAGACAAGACCAGAGTGGATGTAGTGCATATTCAAATTGCATTTAGACAGAACTGGACGAGTTCCTGAAGGCACCAGATTTAAAACTCCGGATTTACCAGAATCATTTAAAGGCAACACAATATTCGTGTGACAGGATTTTTTCTTTCTCGAGCCAGAGAGAGAGAAAGAGAGAGGGAGAGAGAGAGAGAGAGAGAGAGAGAGAGAGAGAGAGAGAGAGAGAGAGAGAGAGAGAGAGAGAGAAACGTAGGCGTGACATCAGGCTGTCTGCTGTTATATCCGGGAGGAATGAGCGTGTCTCAGTCTCCGGTGTAACGTGAACGGAGGAGAGACGATGCTACCGCCCCTGATGCCCTGCGTTTCTTCTTCTTCTTCTTCTTCTTCTTCTTCTTCTTCTTCTTCTTCTTCTTCTTCTTCTTCTTCTTCTTCACTCCTGTTCTCCGCGTTAACGCTTCCCAGGCCGCACGGGGACTGACAGAACCCGCACCCCCCCACACACACCCACAGGAGGAATTACACACAGACCCGAGCCGGTCCCGGACCTCCATTGGCAAACATCAGCGGGTACGGGCCTGTTTATCTGATTCTCCATCACCTGTCTTTATTATAGCAGCTCCATCCACAAAGAGCAGATGGCAGGAGACGCCAGCTGGCCTGCTGTCTGTTCCACTGCTCTTGTGGGGAAGTGATGGAGGTTAAAGTCACCTTTTTATTTTGGGATTGTTGACTTTATCACCTTTATTCAAGCTGGTGTGAATCGTTATGAGGTAAATAGATCGGTAAGTGACGTCAAACTGTTGGAAGTGGTGCAAAATAAGGATTAAAGGGGAGTTTTCATGCGGGCTGTTCTAGTGACTGTGAGCCTGTTTATTATTTACCTCTACATCACTGCTGCTGCTCGGTGTGTGTGTGTGTGTGTGTGTGTGTGTGTGCGTAAGGAGGGTGTGTGTGTGTGCACGCTGATGTCTTCCCTATATGTAGTGTGTGTTGTCTGTGCGGCGGAATCCCCTGTGTACAAACCCAACCTGCATGCGCTTCAAATGGCACAATAAGCTGTTTATGACGCCCAAAACTGATATTACACGTTGAATAAAAGAAAGAGAGGAATAAATGATAGATTTGTGGATGCTGATTGCTCTTTTCCCCACGCCTGTTTATGGCCAAATGCGATCGGGTTACTACATCATCATCATCATCATCATCAACAGAGAGTAGAAGTACGCGTCCGTCCACACAGTGTGGCCCTGGGAAAACGCAATCCGCTGCAATCCGCACAGACAGAGCAGGAATAATAACAGGAGATAGAGGCCATGTTAGAATCATCCCGGACCAGGAACGAAGCCTTTCTGGCGCATTAACAGTTTCATGTAATATCCCCTGCTTCTGGATGGTTCCAGAATGCTTTCAGGGGGAAAGGATTTGTGCACAATACAAAAGTAGTAACAGCCCTTTGACGTTACTCATGATCCAACAATATTATAGTTTGCTGAGTAATGAGCAGTATTTGTAGATTGATGGGAAATTACAGTTTTAGGAATATGGGCCTAATATCTAGATTCCTGGCAGTGACAGTGTTGTGATTAAAATCAGGCTGATGCTGGTTGCAGATCTGTAAGGCCAAAATATGTAGATGGTAGTCAGAGCCGCCACCCTCTGCATTAATGGATATGATGCAGTTTATTCATTCATACTAAATGTATATTAGCCATGATGCTGTCTATACAATGGAAATCTGAAGTGAATTATTCTTCTTTATAGTCAGTCTCACTTTAAAGGCAGTTACAGATGTTGGATTAAAGAGCATATTATGTAACTTTTGAAAGAAGCAAAAACTCAATCTTCCTGTTACAAATGAAAAGTTGCATTCATTCACAACACAACACACATTGTTGAGTTCAGCAGATTCAGGGCTTTTCTGCTCCAGTCTTACTGGTCTGGCATGACCAGTAGCTTATGATGGCCAATGTTAACTAATATTACCTAACTTTAGATAGATATTGCTGTGTCGCTGACAGCACAGAGTTAGTTCGCTGACTTGACTCTTCTCTGCTTGCGCTGCTATTACACAATGTTTTCAGCATCCATTTTTTACCCCCAGAGTTTGTTAGGTAGCAATGTTCTTTTCTGTCCTTGCTGGTGAATTGCTGTGTTTCTTGGAGCATTTCCGCCACCAACCGTCCATCAGTCAAGTGGTGCAAAACCATTGGTGTGAATGATTACCACTGCTAACAGTGATATTAGTAATGGTAGTAGAAACAGGGATATTAGTAGCAGCATACTTACTACTTTTACTAGAATTACTATCTTACTTGCAGTAACAGTAGGCCACTAATACTATCTGTAGTAGTAGAAGAAGCAGAACATTGTAGTAGTTATCAGGCCTATAGCATATCAGTAATAGTAATATCACTGTTTTAACAGTAATAGTGTTTGCAACAGTGACAGTATTACAGGTGCTGGTGGTAGTAGCAGTAGCAATTAACCTTAGTGATAGTAATGGCAGTAGAGTAGCATTATCAGAAATCAATCCAATTAACAACTCATTAGTAGTAGTAGTATTAACACCGGTGGTAGTAATAGCATCAATAATGTTAACAGGATAATTGGTATTAATAGTAGCAATTGGCTGAGTAGTTACACAACTAGTAGTATTGAGAATAATTATACTTCAAATGAACTGGTCAATAGTAGGACCTTATATAACTAACTTTTGACTATCATTGTGATCATATAAAGAATACATGACGAGATTGTGTGTGTGTGTGTGTGTGTGTGTGTGTGTGTGTGTGTGTGTGTGTGTGTGTGTGTGTGTGTGTGGCAGCAAGATGAGGTAACACAGTAGCAGCCCACCTGTAAGCCTCTTATGAAGCCTGAGGAGTCAAACTGAGAGGAGGTGAACCTGCAATAACAGGAAGGGGAGATTCGAAATAACAAAAATAGTTTGAGCTGCTGGTAAAATGTTCTAGTTTTAACCCAATTTAATATGAAGTCAATGGTGGACATTTTTTTGTTGATTTTTGGGGGGGAAATTAGTTTGTTGAGAGTAAGAAGGCTCCGTTAGGGATTGTCTAAGTGCTGAGATTGTCAGCCCAGTTGGATGTAGATGTGAATGAGGATACGATACTGGGCCTTCTACTAATGATCTGACCCCTTTTCCACCTGGTATTTACCTGGAGAAAGACATTGACACTACTGTGACTAGGTGTTTATTATCTCAATTCAGCCTCATGATTGGATTTTGATATTGAAATGAGTTAGGCAGAGCTGGCACACTGGTCAAAAGAACATTGCCCATCTTAGATCAAGGGAGAAGAAATGGGATACTGTTGAGAGACTGCTACAACAATGACATGGGTCACATGACATGCAGTGTTCCGGTTGTAACGTTAACGTTACAGCCCATCTGTCAGATGGCCATCATCTTGGACATTGCAGCAGTCCCCCAAGAGTTTCTCTGTGATGCTGCTGTATAGGCTCTACTTATATTTCCTTTGCAGAGAAAGGGCTCGTCTGTAGCTTTCTCATGGACTGCTTGAGACAGCAGGAAGAGATGCCTTTCAATTACCTAGACTATACATTGAAAATATTCATTTTCAGATTACGGACCCACTTCCTGCTTCAACTTTGACCTACTGTGGTGGTGTGCATAGTTTTCCTGTACAATGAGAGATTATTAGTAACACTTCCAGTCACTTTGACCTCAAAATACAGTGGTTTAGTTCATCTGGAACAATCTGTTGGTTTGTTTACAACCTTGCTGACCTTATTGTAGCAGTGTCACTATGTTCCCAGATAATGCAAAAACTACAACAAAACTACAAATATAAGGCCCAAGTTAAAATAACCTTTTTAAAATGATCCTTTAATAATGTAATGAAACAAAACTTATGTGAGGCTAATATTCAAGATTTGCTCTATGATTTTGTTATGGGACCCAACAACACTGCCAGATGTCAAAACATTTTCCAGCTCGCTTTCACTCTACGTTCCCACAGAACATTTGGGGATTTGGGGGTGGAAGTACTATGGCTTGATGTAACACTAGCAGCCAGTTAATTGTTACCCAGGTGCCTCATGTTCTGGAATCACGCGGTTCAGAAATGCTGACTCATTTCCGGTTATCAGAATTACAAACTGTGATGCTCAATGAGACAGTTCACAAGCTGATGATGTAACCATAACGTCCCTCATGCCTTTGAGCTTGTAGCTGATCTTTCAGCACCTGGTTGTAGAATTATGGAGTCATTGGTATCACACAGATGGAGGAAGATCTTACTGATTGTCACTCCGTAGATAATAAATATCAGCACAAAATCTCAGCTTCAGTCCAAAAACCCTGATGTGACCTTCAGGAAGCCATGGTGTGGGTGGTACGTTGGCTTTTCTGTCAGCTGTTTGTGCCTCTAGTTGACTGCTTTTTGAATTGCAGCGACTACTGCTCAATGATGAGAGGAGAGAACAAAGGTGAGACTCTTAAACATTCCCTTTCACTTTCATGTCTGCTCCCAGGTCAGACCTCTCTATAAACAGGGCCGTGTGAACTGGCCTGCTTTGATATTCAAATCGAGTGCTACAGGTGCACTCTGTCTCTGTGTCTTTCTGTCTGAGCGTCTCCCATTCTCATTCTTTCATGCTTGTTTTTCCCCCCTTCATTTTCTCTCGCCTTACTGCATCCCAGACAGTAGGGCTATTTAGGAACAGACAGGACTGCAGGACACACGCTCCATCACAGCATAGCAGCAGCCAGATATACACGCACACTAATATATCTCCGTTATATATTAGAATGCAATACTATATGTTTATATTAATACAGAGAACTTCTGAATTATGTAAATTATGCATTGAGAATATAGATTTAAGATGAAAGGTGACGTGACATTTTGGGACATAGCCTTCTGTTTGACATCAACAATCACAATGTTAATTATAATATTTGCGTTTTGTCTAATACTTTGGTTTATGACCAAATGCCTTCAAAACCAATGACATTCCATCAACCTCAGCTGTAATTTGTGTTTAGTGCTAATTAGCTAATGTTAGCATGCTAACACACTAAACTAAGATGGCAGCAATAGTAAACAGTAGACCTGCTAAATGCTGCTGACGTTAGCATTTAGCTGAAAGTACCAAAGTACAGCTTCACAGAGCTGCTAGCATGAAAGTAGTCCTAGTGAGTCCTCGTAGATTCGTAGGAGAGTTACAGAACTCTAGGAATTCAGAGAAGCACACAATTAAATTTTTCTCCGTTACACATTACACTAAAATTTAGTTTAACTTTGTCAGCAAGACCTGGTTGTAATTAGGCCATTGTACATTGATATTGCTATTCTTGAGAGCTTATGAGAGTTAGTTAGTTTAGTTTCACCCTAACAAATCAGCATGTGATGCATCTGTCTTGCCAATTTCATTTTCAGCCTACATGAAAATTGTCTAGCAGCAATCACTTAATCTTTTTCATTCTTGATTTAAAGGCACACTTAATGGATTTTACACATGAAGTTCAGTTTACGAGTCTTGTAGTGTGAAATGTAGAATCCAGGGACCTTCCAAGTCTGGATATAGCCTATCAGCCACTGTTACAGTCAGTCTTGCTATTCTTTTTTTCACAGATGTCTCTGACAAGTCCCTAAACATTATAGAAGTGTAATGCTGGTACCCTTATAACAGTTAGGGTTACAACACCGCACACAGCTACATCAATCTCATTCACACATTGTCATTTTTCTGTCGCCATTTTTCATAGATGTTGTGACACCCAGACACCAACAACCATGCTACGTTCAAAGTCACTTAAATCACCTTCCTTCCCTGTTCCGAGGCTCTGTTTGAACTTCAGCAGATCACCTTGACCACGTCTACATGACTAAATGCATCGAGTTGCTGCCATGTGATTGGCTGATAAGAAATTTGAATTAAAGAGCAGTTGAACAGGTGTACCTAATAACATGGCCGGTGAGTCTATATTAGTTCCAGCAGTAATTAAACATGCAAATACATAGACTTGAGTAACATTAAAAATGATTAGCTAAAACCTTTGCACAGCGCCCAACAAATAAAAGTAATAGTAATAAATAAAGCAAAATCCTTAAAAATGTCACAGGTGATTTTAAGATAAACTAAGCAAAAAAATTTAATAGAACCAAATGTAGGCAGAAAGAGAAAAGTGAAAGCAAAGGAAGGAGTGGAGGCTGGATTTGTTAGTGGGAGAGGGTAACATAACCGTTCATAACACTGGTTTGTAGGATTAGCACAGGATCAAGTGTTACATCATGTGGACTAGACATGCTCTCTGGCTCTGTCAAACATGACAGCATACACAACCAATCTGGGAATAATTTGTTGTTTAGACTGTTACATGTTTGATCTGCTCTTATGTTACATTTTAATTAAATTTCATCAGAAAGTATCACTCTATATAAGACTATAAATGCATCTCATGTCCAGTAACAAATATGCATGTGAAGAGAGAAGTGGGAAATCTTTCTTTAAACAGGTTGAAGAGGAGAAATAGTGTGGCGAGTTCTGTCATGAGGCCATAATTCACTGCAGAGTTCATTTGTCAGTCTGAGTATATTTAGCTCTCTGTTCATTTGTTTCTGGAAGAGACAAATTTGACTCTTCCTTTCTTTCTCTCTTTCGTCTTTCTTTCTCTCCCACACACTCCACACACACTCGTCCTTCCTCTGCAGTAGGCAGTTACTGTAGAGAGAGAGTGAATGCTGGGAGTGAAGAAAATAACAAGAGGACCACAAATATTAAAGAAAAACAGGAAGGAGGGGGGAGTGTTACCATACTATTTAGAGGCACTATATGCCTCATAAAATGATCCTGCCACCAAGAAAATGTGAAATCAGGATCAATGAATGGAATGCAAAAGTAGTCAACCAGGATGGTATTTGGCAACTGACACAGGGGAAAAGAAAATGTTGATTGCCTTTTTTATATTTATGTTTTTTTATGCCAAAAAATCCCAACTGCATCACATGCATCATGGACATTCTGCATCATTAGTGATACAGACTTTTAAATAAAATATTACGGTAGTAAACCCCAGGAAGACACTTTACTTTTTCAGAAGGACAGATGAAAGAGATGCTGAATGACAGAATGTACTGAGTTACAGAAGCTAGACAGCTCTCTTTGTGTTGAATCATGTTCTTCTGTTGCACTGAGTTGCATTTTTATGTTTTATGTGTTGGATTGCATTCCACTGTGTTTGTGTTGCACATTGTGAGTTGCACTGTGTCGTCAGATTTCCTGAGTAGTGTTGTGCTGCATTGTCATACATTGTTGACTAGTGTTTTGTGATGCATTGCTTTACAGTGTGTATGCCTATAGAGCGAGACCAACACATCCACATTGGTTGGTAATATTGACATTATTTTAGCTTGTCTAGCTTATTGGTTAGTATTCCTGTGGTTTTGACACTGAAAAATATCCCGCTCACTACATATTTTGATCACTTTTCTTTAATGCCAAATGGTTTTCGCTTATGACTACTTTGGGGCAGCTGAACAAACTAAACACAATATTAACATATTATCACCTTCCATTATAAAGCTGATATGGCAAACATGTTAGCAAACACTTAAATACCTCAGAGCAACATTAGCATTTGTTTGGAGATGCGCTTGTATCCACGTGATGAATGTAAGGCCAATATTCACTCTGCTTCCTGAGAACAATGTCTGACTCGTTTGCTGTTCACCAGCTAGTTGCTAACAGCGCACGTCTGCTGTTTGGTGCTGCGCAGGTTGTGGAAAGTGAATTGATCAGAGCGTCTTCACTGACAACAGATGCCTGCTGCTGGAGACTAGGTCGATGAGAGATTTTGGGCCGTAAAATAAAAACAAAACAATGCGCTAAAGGAAAAAAGTCGTTAGAGCTGTGCGAAGCTGCAGAGTTGGTGATAATTCTCTGTGGGTTCATAACAGAAGCAACAACTTTCACATTACATCATAGCCATTTGATCCATTGTTAATATAACACGACTGAGAGTCTGCAGCCGTGCTAGCAGCCCTATGAGGCTGTCCTTAGGCACTGCAGTGCTTTGAGTTAACGTCAGCATGCAAACATGCTCACAGTGACAAGGTTAACATGCTATTGTTCTGGGCGTGTTTGCCGTACAGCTGAGACTGATGGGAATGTCATTAGCTTTGCAGGTATTTGGTCCAAATTCTGGACCATGAATAGTCTACAAAAATGTAATGTAATCCATCTTGTAATTGTTGAGATATTTCAGTCTGGACTAAATAGATGAACCCACCTACTGACAGGCATCATAGAGCCCAGCATACAACCATTGTGTTAAGACGGTGATGTGCAGTGTTGTGTTGTGAGGTATAGATGATGATGCAGTGTGTCTTGTTCGAGTTTTGTTCACTTCATTATCTTGTAGTGAACATATGCACAGCTCTACGATGTGTTGTGATCCACTGCACTGTGATGTGTAGTGGTTGTTATTTGCAATGTGTGGTGTTGTGTAATACTGTGTGAGTGTGTTTAGCCTGAGTACCATCAGTAGCAACAGAATCAGCCATTCCTACCACAAACCCTCCAGCCACTCCACTCTGCTCCTATGGACTGCATTCCCCTTATCTATTTCTCTTTATTATTCTCCCCTTCCTTTGTCTTCCTTTGTCAGACAGCTTTCTTTGTTTCACTCCTCTCTCTCTCTCTCTCTCTCTCTCTCTCTCTCTCTCTCTCTCTCTCTTTCTCTCTCTCTCTCTCTCTCTATCACAACCAACAGTCTGAGGCTTTGGTTTGATTAGAAATTTAGTGACAAAGA
>JAVQJL010094318.1:0-13357 GCA_036024295.1 Nannoperca obscura
CCCCCCCCCCCCCCCCCCCCCCCCCCCCCCCCCCCCCCCCCCCCCCCCCCCCCCCCCCCCCCCCCCCCCCCACGGAGGAAGAGCTGCAGTGACCTTCAGCTTGAGCGTCTCTCCTTCATTAGCCAACCACCAAACAAACCGGCGGCATGCAATTAGAGAGTACGAGTATGGTTCAGGTCTTCCAATCAACTGTGGGGTAATGACAGATTTCTTCTGTGGGGCAACACATGAGGGTAATGGATCTTCCAGGCCTTCCATGTCATTATGCCTGTGTAACATATGATTTTATGTTAAGTAAGGGTTGTTGCGCTTATAGAACATGATCTACAGAGAAACATGCAAGTGTTCACTGGGTATTAAATGGGTTTTGTGGGACAGCAAGAGAAGAAAAAAGGGGACACGTCATAAAAGACAATGCTCACAATGCTCGGATTTGATAAAGCAATTGTAAACCAGTCTATTCATGTCTTGTTGCTTCCCTATGTCATCTACATTGCTTCCCCTCTTCTCCAGCCCCATGACTACATGAAGACTATAAATGTTTCGTGTAGGCCTGCCCCAAATCAACTGCTAGCATATGACTCCCATTATCTCCATTTATCCCGGAGAGTCAGTGGAGCACAACTGGGCCTCCACAGGCAAAAAGAGGGGCTGCTGGTGGTGGTGGGAGTCGGGGGAAAGGGGAATGTTTTTCTTGATCAGTTTTGCAGATTACTTTACTGATTAGGACTGACACTGAGTAATGGGCGAGGCAATGTAGCAGGGTGTATGTGTGTGTTATAGCAGGAGTTGAGGAGCATGACTGTCATGTGTAAAAGTTGTCACAGTGTGCTGTTTGAGGAAGTGTGACATGTTCCTTCAGGGCTGAAACAGCACCTCGAACAGTGAGAATGAGAGTGTGATTGTGTGTCTGCACATGCGTGTCTGTTTATGCTAACCGGCACTCGTGTGTGTGTGTGTGTGTGTAGTGGGGTCATGGGAGAGGGGCAGACCGAGTGTGAATTCAAACCTGGAGCCATGCTTACTTAATGAACCAACTCCTCATGATGGAGAAACCAGAGCTTAATGGAGAGAGAACTATAGAGCACTTGTATAGAGCCTCTACTGATCAGACCAGAGTTTTACTGCCTGAAGAGAGACTTGGCTACATCTCACTGTTTTAAACTGTTTGTTCGACTTGCTGTCATACTAAAAGAACATCCAGGAAGAAATCAGTTTGCAAGACACCTCACCTACAGGTTTGATTACTCTGACACTACCCGCTTTCATTATGGGGCGTGTTAAATATGGTCTTAAGAAGCCAGCCAAAATCTCACATTCAAATTTTTACATCCTTCACTGGGTGGTGTAAACTATGTCTTGACTTGTCCCTCTGGATACTCTCCAATATCATACACAAATTATTTTAACAAGGCATTGTAGACATGAAATGAAGAACGACTGTGTTTGGATGTGCTAGTTCTACCTCCAGATTAGTTTAAAACACAAAGCAATTGACATTTTCAGCAGAGCTGCATTGTTTTCCCCAGTTTGAAACAGCCCTGCAGCAAGTTGTGATCAGAAGGAAGCGGAGCTCATGCAGTCATAGTGATCAACTTACTATACATCCTACTCGCAAGAACTACTGCCCCAAGCAAATGTCTACCGAGCCTTGGCAGATGAGAAGGAGCGGCATCTGGCTTTGCTATTTTATGTCAGATTTGGTCTCTGTAATTGTGCAGCTGTCAAATCACATTTGATAAGAACTAAACACAAAGCTTCATCACTAAATGGAAACTATGATATTGTTTGGGCCTATAAAACATTCTAGGCTCTACGTTGGCTGAACCTAAATTTGACCTCCGTTGTGGCTTAAAATCAAATGGCAATTCAAGTCAGATTTGTGTACGCCGGGGTGCAGACAGCAGCTCTTGGCTCACAATAGCCAGTGACTCAGGAGGGCACTAGAAAGGGCAGCTAAGATAATATGGCTCCTTGCCCAGGCTGTGATTTGTACAGGCAGATGAATAGAAGCCTATTTGGGGCCCCCTAAAGTTCTGTGACAGGGTGTTTGGTGTCCATCACCCTATTGGCTTTGGTTACTGCATACTTGTGCGGAGCGCGTCTGGTGTCAAGACTTTGATCGGTGGCTGCAGCCGAAAGACACCAACTCATTTTATACTAATGAAAGAATGAGAACCAAATAAACCAATTACTGCAGAAAATCCTTATATGAGATCCATATGAGATCCTTTTTTGAAAAAGGTTAAATGTTAGCGAAAACTGAACTTTTAACAGTTTTGTTTTAAGTAGTCGACATGGCCATGAGAAACAATGAAAGCATTGAAAAGAAACGTTTTGCATTATCAGGTTTTTCGTCATCTTGGGTGAATAAAAGTTTGTGAAAGTCTGCGGTGTGGACTGTTAATTCAGGGTGAAGACACAGCCACCCCTCTCTCATATATTGAGGCCGAGGTCGTAAAAATGGTCCTAGGGAGGTCAAGACATACCACTGAATGCTCTGGCCATCACCCTAGTACCCACTGGCACGGGAACACTGGCCAAAAACAACACACCATCACGCTGCTAGATCTTCGGAACTGCATAAACAATGAACAGCGTTGTCAGTAGTCAGGTTGTAGATTCCCCTGAATGTTTCTCCAAACGACCATCAACGTCTGCATATTTACAGCCAGCACTTAAAGCCACTACTTATTGAGCAATTGTAAAAAGATAATCCGTTTTATTTTTACTTTGGTATAGGAGCGGTTACCTATAACAATAGCTAAGCAATAAAAATAGTGGCAGGAATCATAACTTACAAAGAAAGAAATTCGGGTTGACATCGAGAGTCAACCTGAAAATCTAGATGAAGACACGCAGGCATAACACAAGTAAGAAAGCACACTTGCAGCCTTTGCAGTATACGGGTTGTGCTTCCCCTGTGGTCACATGCCGCTGCTGAATTGGGTGTGGAACGCACTGACTTCATTGCCAAATGCATGAAGAGAGACGACCCCAAGTTGTATCCACCAAAGCATTCTGACACCAATAAACTAGTGTAACAAGCATCACATCCCACCTATGTGGGACACGTTACATATCCTCTATGGTTCCATTTACTGCCAGAGAGCAGATATGTAATGTGTAACATGTCATGTCAAATGATCTAGTCACACCACCAAGCATTTAAAGGGATTTCTTCAAGTGAAATCCATTCATTGAGATTTTTTACAGATATATATTTCTATGGGCCAGTTTCTCTCCGACTTACTTCATAAAACAGTTGCTAAGTAGTACACCGTTTCTAGGAATTGAATAGGTAGCCATAGCAAAACACAAAACAGTGACAACTGGTGATGTGAAAAGGGCAAACATCACCCAGTCAGTAAAGAATAATATGTGAACAACTCATCATTTTTTTATCAGTGTGTGTGTGTGTTTGTTATAGGAAACTGGACTATTGAACAAGGCCAGTTTACTAAGCTGCAGCACGGTGTCATGCAACCTGGAAACACAACACAGCTTCTCTACTCAGGCAGCCTGAAATTTATTTGCGGGGCGACCCCTGCGTCTCAGACCAGGACTTGGTTAACTGAAATCTTAAGAAGCTTGACAGGCATAGGATCAGGTGTTTCAGTTTGAGTAAAGGAAGGTATGGGGCCTCTTGGCCCCTGAAGTGACCCTCGCATGCCATGACTCTCCATACATCAGGTACCCCACTAATTACACCACCCCCCTGCCCCAATCAATCCTTAACTTTCCGTCTGTGGTTTCTTCTATTATCCATGAGTGCCTGTTCTGTTCTGTGCACACTAACCAGAGGCCTAATCCATCAGGGATACATTACATGGGAGCCTCCAGCACTACTAGCAATCCCCTGCAATTCCTCAGCTCTATAAGGGGGACCACTCCCATGTTGTGTGAGCAAGTGAGGTTATACAGATTGTCACTCCCAGTCAACTAATACAGTCACATTACTCTTCTGTTACATAACACCATGATCACATTGTGAAGGTGTATCACGGGTGAGTTGAGTGTGTGTGTGTGTGTGTGTGTGTGTATGGAACGATGTCAGAAAGAAAACTGAGTAGCATTCCATCGATCCATTCACTCATTCATTCATGAGGGAGCTCAGCTCACCCTCTGACAGCTCAGCATGATGTGTTGTAGGGGTGTAAAACAGATGCTCCGCAAGTGCATCATTTACCCTACGCCCTGCTGCCATGTTGTTGAATGTCGTCAACAACATTTGTGCTATTGAGAGTGGAGTCATGCCTGTTACGTTTTCCTTATTTCATTATGATGCATAATGTTTTCTGGTTTTGTCTTAATGTCACAATGTGTGTAAACCAAAGGGATGATTTTTACAATAATGACATGAGAAAAAAAACAAACAAAAAAAAACCACCCAGACTTCTGTTTACACAGCTAATAATAGTGTAAAATCCACTCTGCAAAGTTAAACTGTAAGGAGTGTTGTCTAGAAGTTGTTGAAAACATTCATTATAACTTGTCCATTAGAGGAAGGTTTACATATATTTAACAATGATCATTTTAGTTGGGTTTTTTTTACATTTTAGCTGTTATACTGGTGGGAATTATTTCATTCAATTTAAATCATTTCAAATTGTGGGTGGAACGCCCTGATTTGATCTAATCTTCGCTGATCTTTTGTAGCGATAAGGCCTATATGTTGGGCAACAAGAAAGTAGCGACAGCAGAAGATTTGCTCACTAACACACAAAGTAAAGATTGGCTTAAACTTATCCATTACAATACTCCTGTTAGATCTCCATGTGCACCATCCTAAATCAACTTCCTGACATTCTGCAGTGATTCAGCTGATCTGCTGCCAGTAAGATACTCGTTTGCAAATGCTGCTGCTTGCTGGTGTTCGGTCTTGTTCTATTGTTGTTTGGACCTGCAGGTGTGTGAAAAACGTGCCAAAGGACTCACACCAAACTACTGCAAACTCATTTGAGTACAGTGCAAAGGCCTACAGCTAGGATTTATGACACATGTCGCCATGATAATTGGCCTTCTTTATTGAAGCAGGATTGTCAGGAAACATCGGCTCTGTTCTCAAGCCCAGGCTTGCTCGATGGAGGATGTGACACATTAAGTGGCAGGCTTGTGTATGGAAAGGCCATTGCTGTTAACTGTAAAACTTTTATAGCTTGAAAGGGTTTCTTAAGTTTTGTCACAACTGTGAAACACAGGTTCTAAAAATACATCAAATCAGGCTGCCTGCGCCAAACACTTACTGAGGCTTTCATTTCTCTTTTTTCAAGGTATGCAATTGGAGATTGTTTCACCCAACTGGGTCTATGCTATCGCCACGCCGCTTCCTTCAGACAGGAGCTATGGGATGGCTGACATTTTGGGGAGAAACATATCCAAAGCAGCTGGGGAAAATAAATGGAACAATGCCAAATAATGATATTCACAAACCACCTGGACTGTATGGGTTAGGCACACCCACGCACAGAAAAACACAACACCTGCATGCAACACTTTGATACCATCCGAGACTGGGTATGCAAACAAACTGACTAACAAATCTACGTTAGTAAAGTCCTTTCTCTTTTTTCAGATGGAGATAAAACTATATACCCTGAAGGTATAAAGCCACGCATTTGAAAGTCAAAAAAACAGGGCCAACTTCATCTTTTTTTTCTTACTTATGATCCTTCACTATCACCACATAGAAACACCATAGTGGGATGAGTTGATAGGAGCATTCTTATTGCATCCCAGAATGCTTTTCATCTCTAAGTAGAGTCTGGTGCCTGTCTAGGGGGGTTGGGGAGTGCTTCTCTGGTGTATGTGATAATGCCTCTTTTCTTTTCTTTTCAGCTGCAGGTCTTTGGCTCTGTGGGCGTCGAGACCCCAGTCTTACAAATCTATCATGTTAATGAGGAAGGAATATACAAAAAGAGGAATAACAGCATTGAAACCGACTATACTGACAAAAAGAATTAAATAAGATATTTGTTTTTAACCCCCTGAAGTGGTATGAGTTTCAGAGCAACAGTTATTACTGCAGGTCACAGAGAAGAAAGAGAAGCTTCTGAAATGAATAGAGTAGCATGGAGGCACAGACAAGCATGGCTAACAATCCTTTTCTGGTAGCTTTGCATAATGCCTCGGGCCCGAAAACAAGCAAAAGAAAGAGATCCCCCGTAGGAGTGGAACAGAAAGACAAATAACAGAACAAAATAAATACATTTTAAAAAACAGGCAAAAAGTGAGATTGAAATATACATCAAGTCAAAAAGAGATAAACTGACAGAGGGTGAAAATGTGTGTCAGTATGCGGACCGAGGGAGAGTTGTACACACAGACGGAGAATGGGCCGGTGGCTTGCTCAGCACACAGGCACACAGCTGCCCACTGACAGAATGGGGCTCTAATAAGGCCTTTTGCCTGCGACACAAAGACGTTGCAAATGCGTGCGTCTTAAGCACACACTGGAGTGCCGAATGATTCCCTTTAAAAACCCACCGGCCTTAATTGCTTCCATAAATTATGTCTATAGTATGTCCAAAACAAGCCTACAGACTAACAATGCCAGAGCCGTAGTCGAGTACAATTGCAGTTGTGCTTCACAAAAAAAAAAAAATTTAAAATGTGATTACCACAGCAACTGTAATGAGAATGCTTCTTCCTCTTTAGTCCGATATTGAACATTTTTTTTAAGTAAAGACCAAATGTTTGCCTAACAGAGTACAAAAAATTGTTTTTACTTTAGTAATCTGATATTTCCAGATTTAAACTTTTTACTCCAAGTTGTATGGCCAGTTTGTGTTACAACTGTATAAAACACTAATGCAGAATGCATTTAAAGTTTTCTTCATTTTTAATAAATGAAGAAAAGGTTTTGTAGAACAATCATTTACATCTTGTAAAATAAGGTATAAAAAAAATGTTTAAACTTGTGCTGGCTCCAAAACTCAAAGCAAGGTGCAATCATCATAATCTTACCAAAACGAGAAAGGCAGATCAGAAATACTCCGAACAGGTTTCCTGAGTCTAACCAGTATTTGTGAGGCACTCTCAGCCTCTTTGTAATTAGACACTAGAGCTGACATGCGATTACATTTTAACACAGCCCTCTGCTTCACTTCCAATCTGAAATTCACCTTGCATTTGTGAGAGCTTCCCAAGAGCAGTATTCTTGAGAGGCAACTACAGACATTTCCTGTTCAGTTAACTGGCCAGCCATCCCCGCGAGTTAAGGACAACCGCCGCTATGGCGGCTGCAAGAAACACTTCCAGGTATTTTAAAATTAGGGTACCCTGGTACCAAACCAGTTCTTCGTGGTGTTGTGTTTGTGGTGTCCACAAAGATCAACAAACTGCCGTGCGGTATCAGAGAGGGCAAAACACACAAGCACCAACAGTAACTCCTTAACCTGCAAACAAAGGAAGCAGGGAAGGAAGCAACACTGACAAATAAGCAGTTTAGTGTTTTGCTGTCATGGTGCTCAATATTCAGAGTTCAACTGGCTTTCATTATGAACTCATAAGGCAATAAAAGGAGTTTCAAAATGAGTGTGGCCCATGATTAAGACACGAAACCATCAATTTACCCACACATAAATTATTGTGCTGAAATGTATTAGGGTGAGCACACTCTCTGTATGTTATCAGTATGTTATCAGTCCTTATCACCGCAGGTAAGTTCAGTTTCATAAGTGTGTAATAAAATAAATTTAGTGTATATGACTATCTGTCGTGTAGTCATAACAACGGACTATTTTGATGGTTCTTCAAGGATGCGGCTATATATTTATCGTTGCCCTGGAAACTGAAACAAAATTGAGGAAGAGCAAAGTGGCTCATAGTTACAACTTCTTAAAAAGAGCTTTAAAAAAAGTACCTCCTGTGAGGAAGCAAGTTCAGAAAAGCACGCCAAATAGTAATTACACATCACCATCAAGAGGACACAAAAACGTAGATGTGTGGTGGAGATTGGTGAGAGATAATGCAACCAGGCCCCAATGACACAAAGCACCCAAGCTTCTCTCACAGGTTGTGGTGAGGAGATCTGTGTCAATATGAGCTGGAGAGCAACCACACTGCCTCTCCACCTACAGTGGTACCGTATTAGACAACAGCCTGAGCTTTATTGTCTCGGTTGATAGATGCAGGGGAGTTTCCTGGCTCAAAGAGCTTGGTTAATGTGTGCACCTCCTCTGCAGCAGGTTATTAAGCAGACAGTTTCAATGCCAGCAACTGGTTGGTCAGGCTGGGCGAGCAAACGCAGCGGATCTTCTCATTCAGATGCTGAGACTCGCTTGTAAACAAGATGCACTTTTGTTGTGCCTAATCTGGATTTAAAGGATAGCAGAGACTAACAAAATGCCATTATAAAGTACTTCAACAACAAAAAGATATTTCTGTTTTCGGATTTGTGCCTGGAAGTAACCTAACGAGGTTGTCACCTAACGTTTCAGTCACAGAGGAAACCCAGCATGAGCAGACAAAGTAAACTTCACAGCAGCGAAAGGAGAAACGTGACGATGCGTGCCCGAACACAGTTATAATGATCATGTATCTGAACAAATGCCCTATTACCTGGCCAGCAGAGGCTCTTTCGAAGTTAGGTCATCTTCAGCAAAGGGAAAGCAGAAAAAATCCCCCCCCCCCAAAGAGTTGCTCGCAGCCGCCAGTTCAGCGGTGGCAGCGCAGGACTGAGCAGGACTGCGAGCAGCTGAGCGCTCGCTGCAGCTTTCAGCCTCCAGGGCTGATTGTAACAATATCCGCGTGCGGACAAACCATGTCGACTGGGGGACTACCAGAAGAAGAGCCGACTAGCAAACTTTTTTACCAATGGGACAACCGGGTTACTTTACTGTTAAATCCGGAGGGTTTAATTATTGATTGAAAACAACAAAACAATTCGATGCATGATCACACACGGGTCAAAGTTTTATTAACAACAACCGCACGACACCCCTTCAGAGTTGGTATGTTCCGCTGCCGTCTTCCCTAGGCATTTACAATACTCGTGCTACTTTGTATTGCTATGCTTTTCATTGATGGTAATGGCTCAAACAGGCGTTGACATCTTAGTACCTACTGCAAAGCAAGCTAGCCTACATTTACGCTAATTAGCTAACAAAAAACGTCTTGTTTTTCCTCGTCTGTTGTAGTCTACTCATAACCAGCCTAAAACAATGAATCAAAAAGTTAACAATCGATAAAAAATAATTAATTAGACTTAATATGGCATGCTGAAATGAAGCCGTAGTAGTCGTTACTCAAAAGAGTAAGTGTGAAAAAAGGTCTGACATGCTTTGAAAGAGGAGTCTTACTTCCCACTTACACGCTGGCTCTCCTGCTGTGGAAAACTTCACTGCTACATGGTGGAGTAATTCAATCAATCCACAAAAATCCTATTAGGAGACCTTCAAACGTGTTTCCAGGGAGATGGAATGAAAAAACATAAATATTTGCTGTATCACACTTGAGAGGTTAAAATGAAAGCATGGCATTCATGCTGGTAGGGCAGCCAGTGGGCTGTGGCATCAAGTTTAAAACCTTATAGGTTAACATTATGAGTGGAATAAAAGTGTAGCTTCAAGCATGTGCCAACCCAAAAACCATGAAAGTGCTGACGGTGGTAAATGTACTGTAGAGCTCAGTTCAACCCAGCACGATTCACAGTTTTATGTTTTATTTTACTACACGGTGGATGGAAATAAAATACTTTTTAAAAATGACAGAAAGAAATTCTCTTTTGATTAAAATGGGACCTTTAAATAAAGAAGCCAGTTTTTATATCAAACTGAATTTGCATATTATCTGCAGGACTCCATCGGTTCTAATTGACTTTGTGAGCTCTTCATAAATAATACGTTTTAGGCAACTTCTCTAAAAGTAAAGTTTTTTTTCTGAAAGACAGTGAAAGGCATGACTTTTGTGGTGGATTGTGGTGTGGTTTGTTTCTTAGCAACAGCACCTATGCAAGGGAAATGAGTGGGCTACAGTACAATCAAGGAGGTAACAAAAGGACATATTAAAATCACTGTGAAAAACCTTCAGAGCTGCCCGGCCGGTGAGATGTTTTAAAAGTTATGAGTGTGAAATGTTGACTGGGGTAAACGAGAGGATATTCAGGTGAGATGGAGCTCAGCAAAATTACACTTCACGGGAAAATCTCTGTGAGAGTTGTAAACGTGGGCATAGTATGCACATCCAGACAGGATATCCAGAGCCTTGTAAAATTCCAGGCAGTAATTCTTGTAAAGCTTCCATGTGTTTACTCAACAGCGTGCCTTAACATCGACAGCTCCGATTGGACCACTGGCCCTGCTGCAATTAGGATCCAGAGTTTGGCAGTTATTAATGATGCCATTGAGAAAGGAAATGGCAGACGGGCTTCTATTCCACAGAAACCATGGCCTCTTGTTTATTCATTATGTCAGAAGTTCTTAATCATGGTCCTCGGGACCCTAAGCTCTGCTGGTTTTCAGTTTGGCCAATTAGGTGCCGGCTATTTTTCACATGACATAAAGATGGATGCAATTAACGAACTGGTAAGACAGAGCAGTGGTTTTCAAACTGTAGGTCAGGACTCTCAACAGGGTCCTTTCAAAGTAATTTGAAAGGCCATAAAATTATTTATGGAATAGGGGAAACTTTTCAGTACAAATTATCATGCATTGTTATTCTGTCTGAGCCCGTTTTTTAAAGGCATACAGAATTCATTTGTGACCCTGGGCCTGTGATAACTACTCAAACAGAAAGAATCATTGTCTGGCTGAACTATTAAATAGCTTTAGGAAAGTAATATTACAGTCAAGCGTCAGTGGCTGCATGAATGTGAAGCGTTCAAACATTAAAAATCTCATTACATCAAGGGCCAGACAGAATTCCGGTTAACCAGAGCTAAAAGGTTTCATGTGAAATATTATCCTAAATCTAAGTGTGTTACCTGTGTATGTAGTTCACATTATGCAACTTTAAAACACCTCCGATGGGAGATTCATAATCTTCAGCGATAGATTAGGGCTTGTTTTGTAATCCACAGAAAATACCGGGGTTAACAGATATTCCTGTGTATGCAGTGTAATGAAACATTTACAGAAAATGACTTCTGTAACATTTCTGCAGATCAATGTGAAGTTAATACAACAACAAAACAAAAACAGATTTATTTATTTCAAGAGAACCTGTGCCACTCAATTACACTGTACATCTGCTTCAATACATCCTTAAAAAAAAAAAAGAATACTATATAAAAATGTCTTACGGAGCACAGGTAGTATGACTTCCTGTGATAAACAGAAAAAAAAGCAGAAATGATAACTGACAATATTTTCTGAGGGGGGGTGGGGGGAACTCGTGAATCAATGTGCCCGCTTGAAGATGAGTGCTGTCACACTGTTGCCCGTCTTGCCTCCAAATTGGAAATTGGGTGTAGGCAACTCCTGTACAAACTCAAATCCTGTGAGGCAACGCAGAGAAAATTGTGCAGGTTAAAAAACATAAGCCTTATGGTAACTACCAGAACATCAACATGCTGTCTGAAACACACATGCCAAGAATCTTTTCCTGCCGACTACGCCGACAGAGGGGTTAGGAGAAGCACCGTGAGTCGAGAGCAATCCATTCACCATCTGTGGTGCTTCCTGGGGGCTGGTGAAGCTAGGCTGTCAGTGAGACAGATGAGATCTCATGGCCCTTTGGCCCCCTGCAGGCTCTCCAGAGTGACAACACCGAGAGGAGTGGCGGCTACTGGGAGCTTGCCGAAATTCTGACTTTAAAAGGCTGTTGTTGCCTGCAGCTTAACAACCTGCCAGGTAACTGTCGCCGTTGTGGAACTGGGCCAGAGAGGCCCTACTGTAAATCACACTGATGCACGTCTAAAGAATCAACATGTGTCCCCAGTGTAAAAGTATTGACCTTCTAAGAAGCTTTAAATAGATGAATAAACTGCTGCAGGCAGACAGAAAATTATAAACTAGGAAATGCTTGTTTTGGGTTCTACCTTGCCACTACAAGGCAGAACCCAAAACGGCATAAGGAATGACTTGACATTATCCTAACTTTTGTTTTTAGAGAGCCAATCAGCCTCCTATGACTGTTGGAGAGCTGCATACTTCTAGACAAGCAGGACCAAAGCATTTCTCTTATAAATAAATTAACAAGATTCAACAGGATCTACCAAAATAAAGAGACAGATGTACAATAATTCACTTCAGTGTTTCTCCCTCACCTTCACTGAATCGGTCTAGCAGCTGCTCTTTGGTCCAGTTACAGGAAGTGATGGCAAAGAATCCTCGGTCCTTAAGAGAATCTTTTAGAGCTTGGACATAGAGTTTTTTGCCCTCCTTGGTGTCATCTGGGTTTAAGCTTATTGCATCAAATGTTCCCTTATCGATGCAGACATCAAAACCCTTCAGCTGTCCTTGACAGTTTAAGAAATCCATCTCCTAAAACAAAGCAAAAGTAAGAAGTTAAGTCTGTTGATCAACCCTACAGCAAATCTAAAATATGCCGCCCAATGTTTAGTCTGCCTCCTTAGGTGTAGGATAAACTATATAATTACCTGCAGAAGAAATCTTTTAGCATCAACCAAGATGAAATGTGTTATAGCTCACTGAATAACGTTCAAAACTAAACTCCAACTGCTGACATGACAGCAGTTAATTCTGCAGAGGTTGCTGACCTACCATACCACCAGTGAAAGGAGCCCTTTATCTGGACACAGGGCAGAACACCAGATCTCTGGGGGGAGCCCAAGAGCCACCTACTGACACTAAATGTGTCACTAAATGTGTGATTTATAAAGGAGGATCAATTGTGATTCCCTGGAGACAGAAATGTTTATATATCGATGCAACAGACCTGAGTTCAGTTTAAGTGTGAGCCTGTAAAACGGAAAAACTGGGATGACGTTGAAAGATTGTGTCAAGGTGATGTGTTAAATCAGCAGACGGGCCCTGACAGAGATTTGAGACTAAGAACGAGGCAAGACGTTACGAGGAAGCTTCTGTTGTTTTTAATCATGCGCCTGAAACTCCTCACACTCCATTCAAGGCTACACATGCACACAAACACGAGCACATTCACAAAAATGATTCTGGCAGTATTGAAGAAACGATGCCAACATACCATTTCTCTCTCTCACGCACACACACTCATACAACCACCGTGCTCCCCCTGCCCTGCCCTAAGGTCAATATTGACTTCAGTGGAAGGCTTTCTGCCCAAGCAAAGCACACACCGTCATAGCTGTGTGATGCATATAATATACACTACCGTTCAAAAGTTTGGGGTCACATTGAAATGTCCTTATTTTTGAAGGAAAAGCACTGTACTTTTCAATGAAGATGACTTTAAACTAGTCTTAACTTTAAAGAAA
>JAVQJL010094328.1:0-11755 GCA_036024295.1 Nannoperca obscura
GTGTGTGTGTGTGTGTGTGTGTGTGTGTGTGTGTGTGTGTGTGTGTGTGTGTGTGTGTGTGTGTGTGTGTGTGTAGGGTGTATGGTGTAGAGGGAAAACTGTAAACTGCAGACTTGATCCCAGCTGCCACAAACAAATGTCTTGTGATTCGTGTTGTTCTGACTAAATCGCGAGATAATTCATCTGAACATGACAGCACATGGGACGTATCTTCATGCAAAAGATATGTGAGATCCCAGTGGAGAAGATTAAAGCCCACAAGGGCCGTATGAAAGTGTTGTGACAGTGGAGCTAAGTGATCTATTACATGTTTAGGAAAGCATTAGAGAGCGTTCTCAGGGTGTCTCTGCACGTTTCCAGCTGCGTTTGCTGTCAACCCTCTCTGACTCTGTTTATCTGGTACAGACCCCTCTAGTATTCGGGTTTCCCACTGGGCTTTACACTAACACGCAGTCACACAAACCGAGATGAGAAGCACAAAGAGAACTTTACAGCCATATACAAACAAACATAAACAATCAGGATCCTGAGAAAGTGCAATGAGAGAGCAGGTGTCGGTTTTCACATGCGGCTCTCATGAGGGCTCGCAGGATAAATATCAGCACCGGTTTTTCCGAGCGTTGGATCCTCTCACAGCCTCTGGCCACAGACCAGGAGCCCCTCACCTGCATGGAGAGGTGGGAAAAGGCAAACTTCAGTGCTCTCACTGACTCATCACAACACCACACTCCAGTGGAGTATGGACATTGTTCAACAGCCTCTTTCCTCTTTCCTATATACTAATAATTTACTATTTAAATCTAAAACTTTCACTTCCCTTTAATGGTTACAGCTTATAATACTTTATGAACTAGCTACCATGTAATTGCAGATAATGTGCAAACATCTACATTCCTGTGTATTAACTCAAACCTAGGTTTTCAGACAAAAATAAGTATGATAATGTAATTATCAAGTTGTATGTACTTCTCAACTTGATAATTACATTTATTTTAGGGCACTCCTCCAGCAAGTGTATGACTTTTTTCAGTATATGTATACTGGCATTCAGGATATTAAGGTTTATATAATTTAACACTAAAAGACTAATAGAAATAAATATATGCTGCATATGTGGCCCTTATTCCACGGGCACTTTAAAATGATTTGGACATTATAGATACTGCTGCCACACCAAACTTTCCTGAGTAATATACAACCTGTATCACCCTTCTCTCTGGTACACATGTCATGTAAAGGTTGTGTTCACTGGTGATATTTACACCAGTGCTGTGTGAGGCTTTGATCCTCCTACAGGATACGGTTTCTAGATGTCACTCATGTTGAATTTTTGTTGTGTTACAGAAACAAAAGAGTAAAATTGAGTTGAGTTAGTGAGATAGTAACTTTCAGAGAATCCTTACAAGCTGAAAGTCAGAGGGAAGTCATTACCATTAGTCTCATTACTTAAACATTGATTCATTTCTTCATTACTTTTAGTTACACATTACCCTGTATATAGAAAATGTCAGCATTTATGGAGGATACAGTATGTTTGCAAAGAGTCTCTTTGTGTCTGAGAAAGCAAGAACTGACAAGGTACACACAATGTCGTGGTCCCATAAATGGCAGTAACACCACGCCGTCACTACATCCTCCCTGTGTTGTACACAGGAATACAGCACGCCAAGTAAATAGACACAGCACCAACACATGCATGCAAACTCTCGTATGCGTACAGCAGCGCTGTTTGAAGACGCTCTCATTGGCGGGCCGGTGAGAATACAAGCGGACACAGGGAGCTAGAACTCTACGGGAATCTGGTTCAGTGGTTAAAGTATGAGGACAAGCAGACAGTGTTTCATTAGAGTGAAAGATGGCATTGTTCTGGATGCAGAATGGAAACAGCCAGGTCTGATGGTTCACACACTCAGACTGGCCTTTAATAGTAACTTAGACACTGTGTGATTACAACTCATCTCTGTTCCAGTGTGCAGAACAGCACAAAGGTCCTGTGACACCTTGTTGAGACGTTATATTCATTGGGTTTCATATTTATTTGTATTTACATTGTTATCTACAGCAGATTTTTGAAAATGCTTTGTCAGAGGGCCATATTATTTGGTCCAGATTTGGTCCATGGGCCATTATAAGCCTACCGCTGTCCTAGGGTCTCAGCTGGTTTCCTGGCAACTAGTCGCAGACAAGAAATAGTCCAGCACATAACCCACCAAGTCATCCATTTTGTGATGATAACGTTACATGCACTGCTTTACTCTGTGTTTGAGTAAATGTATGTTTAAACTGAATCTAATGTTGTTGCTTTTAATTCTCGATCCCATACTCCATAATTTTTGTTGGTGAAAACTCTCAGTAACCAAGGATGGGAATACATTTTCAATTTTCATGTTATGAAACAGTTGATAACCACATCAAATGAGTTTAATCTCAGTTTAATTTTAGTGTGTTTGAACTATACGATCCTTTTGTGCATACCAGTGCATTATACAGCCACATGAAAGCACTGAATATGATCCTGACTGGATCAGACTGTGGTTCAGGTCATGTCAGGGTAGGGTCACAAAGCGTGTGTGCTATTGTTTTAAAGACACGTATGAATATGTGCGCACTGATGTGTTTGACAAGGTGTCTACATCTTACACATGTGGGTGCTATGACACATTTGTGAAGTCCATAACTAAGTTTAGGCACTAATGTATTCCTTTTTTTTTTGACTGCCCCCCCCCCCCGCTCTGCACTTTAAACACTTTGAAATGCCCTGCAGAAAACAAAGCTCCGTCCTACTGCAGACAATAAAGCAGCTGGATTTCTGCACATGTGCCTTTGTGTTGGTCTGAGGTCTTGTCATAACTCCATCAGAGAGGCCTAGACTTTCATCATGCATGCACACAGACACACACACACACACGTACAACGAAAGCCACCGGCTCGCGGAGATGGATGGCAGTGTCAGCACAAAAGAATATTTGATTTGGTTATAAATACCACAACATGAAAGAGAAGCCCAGCGGGGTAAAGGGCAGAGGGCAACACAACCAGAGGAGGCAAAATCTTCATCATCATCACCATCATATATGTTGCGTATGAACTTCAGGTTAGCGTTACTGAAGAGTGATCAGTGCTTTATGTCTCCTCTTTTGCTCATTTCATGAGCATAATACATTTTATAACATTTCAGAAGCCTTTGAAATGATGAATGATGAAAAAATGAAATGTTGCACAGTTAAGGCTACTGATCACACGCACGAACAGCTTTGTTATAAGCAAGTTAAGTGCATTTGGGATGTTAAATAAGGAATTTCTTTGTGTTAATTTAAGACTCACAACCATGGCCTAAACAGAAAGTGGGTAAAGTTATTGAATATTTGAATAACCAAAATTTCTCCGCTACAAAACCCAGTATCATTAAGCATTTTTATGGTGTATTTAAAGTCCCCCTTCATCCAAACATGGGTTCTGCTTATTGTTTCCCCACTTGTATGTTTGACTTTCGCAGGAATGAGAGTTCAGTACTAGACGGCTGTTTTCACATTAATTAGCCGAAGAGGGAGTTTCTCTGAGCGCACCTTAAATCTCAGTTTAAGTTGAACAACTTACACTCCTGGTCCAAATATGCAACTTACACAAATGTGATGTGGAAACTTAAAGCCTCCAGTGCACAAACACTGAGAATGGACATCACAGGGAAGTAGGAGACATTGTGTGTTTCCAGTAGTTAAAACTTTAAAAATTAAAAAACTTTGTACATTCATAAAGTCTGAATGAATTTAAGGAGAGAGAAGGAGTAGTTGTAGAGTTGTGTTGCTAATCAAACTTTATTTTGTGGAAAAACCATGTCAGATAGTTAAAAGTTCCAATCTGACATGTTACAAAGTTACAAAGCAGCAAATTCAACAAGAGAACAAATTATAAAATCATTAGATTTAATAATAAAACTGCAACAAAACAAAAAAATCCAGTAGCCTAATGTTATAGGTAAAATTATTTAAAATAAAAACAGAAATAAGAAAATAAACTGTTGGTTTCTGTAAACTCACCATGTCAAACACAATAGTGAATTGAAACTTGGTAACCGTGCGTATTACTCATTCTGCAGGTCAGGCTTCCCTCCCCCTCTGCTGTGTGTGTGTGTGTGTGTGTGTGTGTGTGTGTGTGTGTGTGTGTGTGTGTGTGTGTGTGTGGTTTAAAGTTTCTCTTCTCGCGCTCTGATTGGCCTGTGAAGTTTTTCTGAGGGGGAATAACTTCAGAGCTCTGCGTCCCCTGACGCACAGCAGCCCGGAGAAGTTCAGGGGACAGTGTAGAGAGTTTAGCGGTATTCTCTTATCTCACACACCAGGGTAAGAGGATGCTAAACTATGGAGGTTATCAGTGATACAATCAGATTGGTTTTGTAGAGGAGCTTTACTCTCCGAGGTTTAGGACGTCGCAGTTTTGGAATAATCATTTTTCTAACGTGTCTTTAACTTTGCATCAGCCGCTGAAAATGACTGGTTTTGGAGTTTGGATTAACGCCGTTTGGATTTTACGTTTAGCCATTTTTGACGTGGCTTTTTCAAGCTATTCCGAAGACCAGTGCAGCTGGAGAGGCAGGCAAGTGTTTCAGATTGATCTGTGCTGTCTTCTGCATGTGTCTGAATGAAAAGATGGCTCAGACGTGCTACAGGTGTCTCTAGGGTGACCGCTCGGTGAAGGACGATGCCAGTTTGAATGCAACATGTCGAGACGTGCCATTAGGGCGCAATTTAAATGTTTCTAGTTCTCTGCTGCGACTGCGCCTGCAGGCTGTCTGCAGGAGGCATGGGGGGTCCAGACAGACAGGAGGCTGCAGGATTAACTCTGATAGGTGGAGGAAAAAACAATATAGTGCATTTAGTTGGTGAAGAGTAGATTAATTTTAGATGTCTTTTTTTTTTTAAATACCTGGAGAGGACTTTATATAAGTGTGGCCCTGTGTGCTGTGATTGGCCCTGGCTTCCACAGAGCATCCAGTAGGCGGCGCCTTCTCTGAGTATGTCTGTCTCTGTTGGATTTAAAACATTTTATGTCATGTTTGGTTTCTACAAATTTTTTATGAAAGGTTTGGTTTAAGTTCACTCATTTTAGCTGCTGAATCCATCCTGCAGTTCATCATCATGCAGTGATGATGTTAGGGACCAAACTCCTGCCTGGAAAAATCAAACCTTTATATAACCTCGTCTCCCTCCCTTTTTCCCCTCTCACAGTGGTTTGTCCATGCAGCAGGGCAGCGTGGAGCAGATCTCCCTCCACTGCTCTGAGGGCACACTGGACTGGCTGTATCCCAAAGGGGCCCTGCGCCTCACCCTCTCACCCCGCCTGCCCTCCGTGGCGGTGGGGCCCGGCGGCAGCAGCTCGGGCCTCATCACAGCCTGCGTGAAGCCCTCGGAGCAGTTCCACGGAGCCCAGCTGTACCTAGAGAGGGATGGAGTGCTGGAGCTGCTGATAGGGGACCGCCTGGAGTCCTCTCCGCCACCCAGGGTTCGCTGCTTCAGCCGCCTACCTGGGGAGAGGGTGGCCCTCTACCTGCAAGCTACACCTCATCAGGACATCAGCAGGAGGATCGCCTCCTTCCGCTATGAGCTGAGAGGGGACTGGACCGCCCGCCTGTCGCTGGACTCCAACCCCATCAGCAGCGAAGGTGAGTCAGTGAGGCATGAGTCAGCCCCGAGACAATAATCTCCTGAAAGTTCACGTTGTTTCTTTCTTTAGTGTTTTTTGGTCACAAACTCTTTTTAACAAACCACCAAACTGTGGTGAAAGTTTATTTTTTTACTTCCTTCCTGAAACGTTTGGGAGATGCAAGGTTTTAAGCCACCAGTGATGATATTATACAACATGAAATCCTCCCTGTAGATGATTCATAATTCAGAGCAGGCTTCTGTGGGCTGGTTGGACTTTCCACGGCCTGTGCACAGAGAGGAGGAAGTGGCCAAACTTTCCAGAGAGGCATGCTGGTTTGGAGTAGAAGAAGGGGAGCTGTGGAGTGTTAAGGGGGGGGACAAAAGCACAGTATGTGGGGCTTCTCCAGAGTCCAGAGCCCTTTGAATGGGTGCCGCATGAGTATTCTGGGATTACTGCCGTCGCCTAGGCGACAGGGAGGCCTCTGCCCAGCTGAGATGCTCTTCTCTTTTGTTGAGCTGCCTCTCTGTGGGAAGACTTGTCTGTAGGAGTATACTCCCCCCTCCATACATCTCTCTCCCACACACACACACACACACACACACACACACACACACACACTGATTAGGTTTGGAAGGGGGTTTGCAGTGGACTAGAGAGGAAGGAATCTCATTTATCAAGAGGTTTTCACTAAGGAGGAGAATGTGCGGGGTGGGCAAGGGGCCGCCAAAGAACCACAAGGAGAACTTTAAAAAATGCCAGGACTTTTTTTTTTTTTTTCTACCCACAGTTCAGTCAATGCAGACGGGCGGAGCTTTGCTGGTTTCGTTTTTAAAAATGTGTGACCATCTGCAAATCCTGTCACAGCTTTTAGTAAGGTGCATTGCACAGAAAAGAAAGGAGAGTATTTTCTGGGAAGTGGGATGGTACTCCTTGAAGAAAAAGAAAACAAAATTCTTTGAAGTCCACCCCCGCTCCCTCTCCTTGGCCCCTGTCTAGCAGGCTTTGATGAGGTGTGACTGTAGACACCCTGAAAGGCTTTAAGGGGGAAGTTTAATTTGGCCTTTAAATCGTCTGCGGTGGAAGAGCCTCGCACCTTAAAGCTCCACTGGTCCTCCTCTGCCAACTGTAAAAGTAGCAGCTGTCTGTTAGAACGCAGTGGTTGGTCTCTCCTTTGTTGCTCGTCTTTGCGCAGAGTTTTAGGTCTGGATTCACATCTCACGTTCCTGTGCATGTGAGATGGAAATGCAGTCTTTGATTTCCAGAGTATTAGCATACAGGTGTTTTCTACCAGTTTAGAGTGTTGTGTGAGGTCACCAACTGACTCTCCTTCTCTTTCCTTTCTTTTTCCTCCCCTTGTTGTCTTTTCAGAGGCCTGCAGACCCTGTAACAACACTGAGATTCTGATGGCTGTTTGCACCAGTGACTTTGGTAAGTTACCTCATATAACATGTACAAAACAGGAAGCTCCCCCCACTCCTCTAATTCTACAAATTGCTTGTGTCGAACCGGTTTAAAGCCAGAGCACCCCCAGTGCCTCCAAAACCTCTCCTCTCAAAAGTGCAAAGGCGACAGGTGAAACAGTAGCTCTGTGCATCCACCAACACACACACACACACAGAAAACCCTAATGGACGCACTGTAGTGGACTAATCCTAACGTCACCCCCTAGCAAAGGAGCAGTGGACTAATCTGCTGGCTTCTGATTGAGATGTAACGGCACTGAGGAGAAGTTCAGCTGGCAACAAAAGTTAGAAGGATTAGTGAAGAGGCCTGGGCCTTTACCATCCGTTGGTAGCCCACAAAGAGTCGACGCTCTAGCCAAAAAATAGGAACATTTTACATGCAAGATGACAAAAAAATTAACAAAAAGACATAGATTTTATTTATGCGTTGTAAAATAACTAGAAATTAACCTGAATGTTCTGTTTCTCCACAGTCGTGCGAGGTAACATCCGATCAGTGGTGGAAGATGATAACTTACGAGCAGCGGTGATCAAGGTCAGCGCCACCCGCGTGTTTCGTCAGAAGTATGCCCTGTTCACCGGCAACAGTCGCCTGACCAGCCGGGGCGAGGTCAGGACTCTGCTGCAGTGTGGCGTTAAACCAGGGCCCGGCAGCTTCCTTTTCACCGGCCGGGTCCACTTTGGGGAGGCGTGGTTGGGCTGCGCTCCCCGCTACAAGGACTTCCAGCAGGCTTACACGATAGCCAAAGCAGCCCAGCAGATACCCTGTGAACTGCCCGTAGACTGAGTTATAAACTCTGCAGCAGCTTGTCTACCACAGAGTCGAGGCCATATCGAAAGCCAGGCCAAGCTCAGCCCTGTTCCATGTTTCGGAAGAAGCCTCGGTGTGCAACTGTTGGCAGATGTAGCCATAGTGCCACCAACGGATTTCGTCTTCCCAAAGGACTGAGGAGTGAAATGGACTTTTCCCAACTCCATTTCAGTGCAATATGCAGTCGCCAGGTCAGAAAGAACTTGGGGGAGTCGTAAAATGAGGGACGTGGTTGAAATGACGATTATAAGCATTTGGCATTGAACAGTTTTTACACATGGTAATGCCATTATGCAAGTTCTGAGAAAATCTATTGAAAAGCTTTCCATTCGGAATAAATTATGTCAAGCCATTAATTTAGGCCTATTGAGAGTCATTGCTTAGAAACTCAGGAAAATAAATTAAAAGTTCTATACAAAACGTAATGCCTATTAGTCGGTATCCAGGACAGGATACACGTTAGGCACCTTGTTCAGAAAATGTCTGCCCATGGAAAAGAGATGTTTTACTGGCTACCCCTGTACTAGGGTCATCCTCAGTGTTACTATTATTAAGGAGATTATTAAATAAAATATCCTCACAAAACAAAGTATATATAAATATATATATTTGCACTGATAAAGGAAAGGGAATGATCTGGAAAGTGTAATGCTGCGAGCACTGAAAACCAAATAAAAAGCAACTATATGTAGCATAGTGGAGCGATTGAGAATTTAATATATGTACAGACAGCATGAGCCCGTACAGTAGTAACACAGAGCTAACAGAGCAGGTTTCACAGCTCCAACTAGTGCTGAAAGCACTTTCATATTCCAGCCAACTCTGAGATTCTGCTTCTGAAAGGAGATGCAGGCTTTTAGGAGGCGTGTTTGAAATAAGAAAACAAGGCATTATTTTGTCAGACATCATATGTTTCATTTCAGTAGCCATGCAATATTTCTGCAACATTTTAGTAATTGAAACGTATTTGACTTTAAAGATAATTATTTAAAAAAAGATATGTTTGGGTGGAATTGCAGCAGTGTTGCCAAAGCAGTAATATGTTTTGCTGCTGTCGAGTTATTCAAACAAGAAGCTATTTTATTACATGAAGGTTAACACGATATTCACCTGTATATACATCAGCGATGTTCATAAAACTGATGACAACAGCCATTCACACCTGAAGTTATATAAACATGGTAGTATGGATGAAAAAATTCTCTTAAACAGCTTTTGGTGGTTATTACACTGGACACGGCTAGCTCAAGAGAAACACAAAATATGCATTCATTGTATTAAATTCTGGTCTGTAAAATGATTTCATATCTATTGTGCACTATATCAACAAGGGGAGGGGTTCATACCAAATTACCGTGATGTGCTGAAGCGGTATGTCTTAAATGCATACACTGCCAATTTGCTATTTTCTATGTCAATATCAATGTGAATGTAAATATGTTAATAAGAAATTCTAGAAACAACAGCATGACAAAGGGTCTGTGGAAAAAAAACAACATTGTGTCAGTATTGTGGATTATTTTTATGTTTGTCTGCGTTATTAAAATATACCGGAAGAAAACGCTCTTGCTGTTTTTGGATGTATTTATTTTCTCATGTAATTCACCTTGAACCCTTTTCTTTGGTCATTTCATGCTCCACAAACATGATGCAGCTGGTTAATGTATCAGCGCTCTAAACCTCTCACTCATTAACACAGTGCAACCTATATTATAGCATTTGGGTCCAAAGGTTTCTAGCATGGTAAACTTTTCTCGGACATAAGTCTCTTCGAGCACCCATGAATCAGGCCCCTGAAAGCTCAGAACAAATGGAATGGTGAGAGAGCGAGAGGCCTAAAAGGCGAAGAGATTTAGGGAGCGTTTAGGACCCTGATGGCATTAGGATGGGGAAGGAGGTAGAAAACAGCGGTTGGAATTCTGTTGTCCTCGGCCTCCCATTTTCAGGATTCAGGAAGCAATAAATTGCCATTAAGGGAGCGGCATGGCAGACTCGGCTGAGCTGAGGTGCCACACTGTCGCTTACTTCATCCTGACCACGTGCACGCGAGGACACAATCAAACCAAATCTCTTTTCCACTCTGCGTAGACATGCGCAGTCAGGCCTGGAGTAAAAGTTTGTTTCTTACCTCAACTTTGATTTCATCTACAGCACCACATAGCTCATCCGTTACCTGTTATGGCTGACCATGGTACATTTTCTGCTCTAACAGATGAGGAGCTGCACGGGGGATAATACAGAAACACCAACATTACTGAACCTCTGGTAAATTCAGCACCTGTTTCTCCTCCTTGCAGAATTCTGCAGAAACATGTAACTGCACACACCTCAGTAAAATCTCAGATTTACTGCACGTAGTAAATCCGTTTAAAAAAGGGCAGCTGGGGAATTAACATGGTGTTAAGGTTAAATGGGGGAAAGAAATCGCAAAAGCTCGACATACCTCTCATGTCTGGCAAGCTATCTCCCATAGAAACCCTGGTTTGCCACTGCATCAGTAGTTACTGTGAGTGAACCTCCAACCTCCCCAGCTATTTACTGCCTCAGTGCCCCTTTGAAAACGCCTCGAGGCCGGGGGCCCCGAGCTGCTCGTCCCTGCACACGCACTCCTCTGCCCCCTCCACTCCTGTCCATCTGACCTTACTGCTGTGGGCCTGATAAGCCAAAACAAAGAGCACTCAAATTATACTCCCTCAGCTAATACATCACGTGACATTTTGACAAAGCTCAGCTTCCTGCATTGTTGTCACTTCTTTATGACCCCAGCTTGAACCCCCAAACTGCAGTATTAATGTCAACGTGGACACAATGACACAGTGGCACAGTTTAGTTTTGCATTTGCTGAATAATTTTCAATTACAATGACTACTGTTTAAATGTAAATGCAGTGTACAATCCAAATCAAATGTTGGGAACAAGACAATGGTATAAAAAATTATGTTTATAGAATTCTTTGCTCAAGACCCTGAAAACGTATATTTGCAATCACCAGTCGCACACATTCCTTTGATGCTGAGTGATTTTCATTTGTTTTGCAGAAAGTTGCAGACACACAATAAAGCTTCCTCCCCCACCGTCCAACCGGCTCCTCTCTTTACTCTGTCCTGTTGTGTGGCCGAGGTGAGGCATGGACAAAGCGGGAAGCACTCAGGAAAGGGGAATCCAAAGCGAGGGGGGAAAGGGTTGTTGGGTGTGGACTTCCGTCGGCCCCTGGGGGAGTTTGAGGAAGGTGGACCGAAACAAAGCTCCAGAGATGAGAGCACAGACAGGGGCAAAGTGCTTCTGGACACTTCCTTGTGGTCCAGCAACAACAACAACACCCCACCCTGCGGACAGGTCCTGTGTCCCAGAAGAAACTCTCCCTGTTATCCAGATATATCAATGTCCACAAATCAGACCTGCAAACCTCCTGATACTGGACTTATTCAGACTTATCGAACTTGCTTGTCAGATGTCAGATGTTTGACGTGTCTACATGCATTCATTGCCATTCACACAGTGGGTGGAGTTTGCACACTTATGGGATTGAGGATGTTCAAATTTCCAAGCACTTCAAGGACTGCTGTTTCCAAGGCCAAGAATCTCCAGAACAGAAATACATTGTTGTATCAACCAGAATTTTTCCTTTCCCCTCAATTATCTTGGCTTACTCAAATAAATCTTTGTTTGAACATGTCTGTCTGCAGAACGGCAAAGACTTTTTCACATCAGTTGCACTAACAACAGCTACACTACCGTTCAAAAGTTTGGGGTCACCCAAACAATTTTGTGTTTTCCATGAAAAGTCACACTTATTCACCACCATACGTTGTGAAATGAATAGAAAATAGAGTCAAGACAT
>JAVQJL010094330.1:0-32903 GCA_036024295.1 Nannoperca obscura
CGAACAAAAACACCAAAAACCTCTCAACCAGCACATTTGTGGAGGCCACGACACCAACAAGTTAACACCAAACAAAAAACCCATAAGTAAAAAGTTAAATAACAAAAAGATTTAAAAGAGCAAGTAAGACGAGTGGAGCAACCGTATCGGGCAGCACGCACTTACAAGCGCATGCGCACACATAATGATCCCTGTGTGAGAGCTGATGTAGCTCAGAACTGGCTGCTAAATTTTTGTAACACAGATAATGTGGGTTCAAATTCTGTACTGAAAAATAGCATTTTCTGCATTAGAACCATTCATTTGCATTAATTTAATTACTTAAATATATTGAATCAGTTAGCAGTGACAGAATATGATCAGTTATACAGTTTAAAACTTAATTACAGCTAACCCTTTCTTCCTCTCTAACCGTTTCTCAATACAGTGTTCAGATTGAGATGCCAAAGTGTGACTTGTAGTATATGCATTTAAAGTAGAATTTACACAGGAAGTAACAAGGGATTATCAGTAAATAGAAAGGAACCGAGTGCATCCATTCGGTTTTAACGAAATCTTAATTTGTCAACCCAAACTGACACACTTTTATAAACAGTTTTACTTTGTACACTTGTTGTTTCGTTTGTTTCACTTTAGATTTTATGCATTTCACATTGAACTCAAGACATTTGACACACCCAAGTCTCAGTAACACATTGTCAGTGATATCCAGTGATATTGACACAGCTGGCTGTTTATGAGGGCAACAGAGAAGTAAACGGAACGGATAAACAGAGATTCTCGAGGTCTGAGATACAGGGTGGCTCTGTGGCCTGCTGGTCAAACAAAAGCCAGATGCTATTCTGGCTTTACAGATTATATCCCATATTATTTATTAACCTCACTCATAGTCCATGCCAAGGATTTCCAGAAATTTTACTTTCCACCAGTGTGCTGCGTCCATTTCATCATAAGCCAGACGCCATCCTAGCCAACCCATCGTTTTAAGGTTTTGAACCAACGGGCCTATCTGACAGAGTTGGAAGTCCATTGAAACAAATCCCACCTATCAAGAATGGATCCAAATGGTCATAGAAAACAGTCATGCGCCATTTAGCCTCGGTAATGCCACAACATGTGCTGCTCAGAGTGACTTCAGCTTTGCTTGCTGATGTAACAGCAGCCGCTGGCCAGGCTATTATATAAGCTCTGGAGCCACATGAAAAAGACAAATTGCAAATGAAAATCAGTGAAAATCTCTCTGGTCACTTTTACAGAACCACACAACTCCTCCTAACACAGGCTACTGGCCAAGCACATCACATCAGCTCTGCACTATTATGATTCTCTCTCCCTCTCACTCAATATGACTGCCATATGGAGTAACCGCAAATCAACAGCTGAGGGGATGTGTGCTTATGCAAATTGTTAACATATTAATATGTGTGATGTCTGCTGAATAGATGTAAGTGTGAGCACCCAACTGCCACATACGTACTTGTACGTAAAGTGATGCATAGATTGAGAGCTTCTTCTGGCCTGGTTTTTTATTTCTTACTCCTTTGCAAATGAAAAGATACCATTATTAACATTCTGTGACACAAACAATAGTGATCACTATAAAAGTTGCATTGTTGAAATTCTGTGTTATGTGATGAAAACAACAAATTACTCCCAAATTGAAAGTCAGCACCCCTGTGGGCCACACTGGCACATAACAATAAGTTATATAATTCTAATCATAAAAATGAAAGTCATCTCTCCTGGAGAACAGCCAAGAGAGATTCAAACAATCCATGTTCTCATTCAACCCCCTACCTCTTCAAACTGTGAAAACATCAGCATCTTTAGAATTTACTTTATCTGAATTACAGGGATACTTGAATCAAGGGGCCATTGTTAATGTTATTAGCAACACCTGGTGCAATATCTGTATTGACAGGCACTAAAAAAAGTTTGTTATACCACATAAATTACAACAGCTCAATGGGCTGTTAACCAGCTGAGTGTCTCCTGTTGTTTTCCATTGTTGAGCCCTATCTGTGATTAGCATTTCTTTTGTTACTCTGTGACTCCATGCATTAACCATTCAATCAACAGAGTGAGAACTCTGTTATAGGAACTACTCATTCCTATAAGTTTGGACAGTGTGGTCATTTACTGTCACCGCATATGGATATGGAGAGAAAGACAGCAAATTTCAGCTAGCCACTGCTCCTTCACGTCGAAGGGAGATGACGTGGTTCGATCTTTGGAGGTTTTCCGGGAACGTCCAACTGGTAGGAGACCCAGAACATGCTGGAGAGATTGTATATCTCATCTTGCTTGGGAACACCTCATGATCCCCCAAGAGGAGTTGGAAAACATTGCTGGGCAGAGGGACATCTGGATTACCTTGCTTAGCCTCTGCGCCGCAGCCCCGGATACGCAGCAGAAAATGGATGGATGGATGAATGAATGGATAACGAGCAAACTTGCTAGCTTGACAGCATTGACACACCCACAGAGACATGCAAGATGTGGCTTTTCAGTTTCAGTTCACATTTAGGATTTGCTGAACAAGCTTATTATTTTCATCACCCAAGCATGCTCAACTTAAAACAGCAAGACTATAATTTTCATTCCCATAGTAAAAGAATGACCCCTCTTCACAGCCAGAAAGTCTCATTAGTATAATCTTGCTTTCATAAATGTGATTTACATAGCAAAGTTGTAGTAGTAGTTGTAATGTGCATATCACATTCCTCTGGCCAGAACCAACAATTGAATGCATTCTGTGAAAGTCAAGTGTGGTAAACAACATAATCACTGATGAAATCTCATGCAGTGCTGTAGGATGAATTTCCCTTTAAACACACACACACACACACACACACACACACACACAGACATATGCTTACTGCACTGAATGGTATTTTATAACCCAAAGCATGCCTTGCAAAGTTCTCTGATCATAACAAAGTCCATTCAGTATTAAAAGAAAAGAAAAGCAGAGGGTAGAATATATTTAAGACCAAGGCACTGTAACCACAAACAGATGGGTCCTCTACCACTGAACTTAATTGATGGAGGAATGGAAATAATTTCAGCCTCACCAATCAGAGGTAATAGAGGCTAGTCCTCCCCTGACACCCCTGTTCTAATTAAATAGTACTGCGGGTGTACACTAAAACTTGGTTGCTTTATTCTGCTGTGAGTTGAGATTTTTTGACTTTGACTTGCCTCTGCATTGTACCACATGGCCTGACCCTGTAATTTTACAGAGCAGGCTGTAATTGTACATTCAGTTATTGTATGCTTTTTCCACAACGGCAAAGTAGATCTCTGTCTGACTTTATAATTTATATGACTTTGATGTCTGTAAAACTTACAAATTAAGTTTCTCAATCCTACTTTTATTCACCTTTTAACCTGTATGGTAATATACAGGAACAAATATGTGAACATGAGGTCACATGAGAGAATGGGGACAGCATGTGTTGCTGGCGATATGCTCCCGATCCACACAGACAGAAAGTCAGAAGGGCTGGTCAGAGTCATTTCCCCAGGAAACAGCCAGTGTGGACCAAGTTGGCATGCATTCCCCCACAGCAAGGGATTGATTCTCTGCACATTTAATAGGGATGCTTTCTTTTCCTCTGAATGTCTTGTTTTCTTCGCAGAGCATTTTGTAGCTGCAGTTAAGAGGCATACAGTATTTAACTCTTTAAATGATCGAGTGAAGAAAAATTGGAAATTCAAGGAAGGAAGGAAGCTTCAGTTTGTTGGATGCTGGTCAGGAGCTGAAGACAACAACAAACTGAGTACTCACCAGAGGCTGTTTTGCAGAGGTCTGGAGTCCACTTGGTTCTGTTAATAAACCTGGAATCCACTCCACTATAGTAAACATGGAGAGATCTGCAATCAATCAGCACAGGCATTAAACAGACGACTGGAGGCTTTGTGGAAGTGATTATGAGTGCACAGGCAAAGTTATCACCTCACCATTTGTGTCTTGGCCGCAATACAATATTGTGCCATGGAATGGCACGGTGGTGTATTGCAGAGAACATTAAATTATACAACAGTGTATGAGAGTGGCAAAATAAAATATGGTACAGTTTATTGTTGAAGTATTTCCAAAACAGAATCCAGAGGTCTTGTAGGGATTTGAGGCAGTCTCCTGAAAAAGTTGGAGAAATAGTTAAAGAATATTCCATTCACTTGCAGTCTGGCAGTGAGCTTTTCTCTATGAAATAGGATAAATACTGGGGGTGCTTTGTGGCCACTGGGGAACAAGCACTTATCCACCACTGCAGAATACCAAGTGCAGTTAAGGGCAGCAGGGTGCCTGCTTTGCCCTCCTGCTGAAGCTAGCAGCTGAAAAGAAGTGGGTGGTGTCACTATGTGTATTAGGGGAGACACAACAAAAGTCAATAAGTTAAGTTATAAAGAGCAATAATGAGAAGGAAATGGTAAAAATACATTTGAAGTATGCAGTAGAGGTATTTATTAAGTATAAACTGAATCAAAACATCTGCCAAGTGCTGATATTCAACTATTCGGTGACAAAAAGTATGCTAAAATTGTCACATATTTGCTGCTTCTCTGCAGAGTATGTAATCCTAACCATGACACCCAGGTCAACTTTTTAATGCAAATTTACGATCCAAACAAGCCTGCACTTTCGAAATGGCAATGCCAGATTGGTCAACCTACTTTTGGACTAGCATCAGAGGAGAAAATAAATGTAGGAGAAACCAAAAGTTGAATTGGTCCATCTTTTCTTTCTTAACAGTCATGTGATGACAAGGAATGGTTAAGCAGGTATATGTGTAGACTCAAGTAACATGATTTGGACTCAAGTCATGGATCTGATGCCTTTGGACTTGACTTGGCAAAACCAACAAAGATGAAAATCATATGACTTCACTTGGACCGTCGGACCTGGATTGGCTTGTTATCTTCCCCAAGTAACACAAGGTTTCTGTTGTTAAAAAAGTGTGCAGAGAATCAACTCTTTATTTTCTTTATAACAGACATACTCTATCCAACAGCAGCCAATCACATTGTGTGAGCAGAAGAGGGCAGTGCATTTGGCAGTGCAGGCCACCAGATAGATGATACCTTGGATTGTCGTGTTCAGATTTTAAGACTCTCTGGTGTCAACAGAAAACAGATGGGAAAATGCAAAACATTCTGCTCAGAGATTACAGTTATTTATAATTGCATCACAGAAATAACATAGCAAGGCGGACCTGATCATTTTGTTTTTAAATGTTAGTTTAAATATAGTCTTTTGTTCTTAACTTTGCATATGGACGTTCAGCTTGTTTATTTAACCCTGAAAAGTAGGATGTACCCCAAAAGGTTGAGAAAAGGTTAGAAGTAACCTTGAGAAGTTATTGAAGGTTATTGAAATATGGTTCTTGCTTTTCAATGTAACTTTCACATTTAACAGATTTTAATTTGTGTATTTGGCTGATCAAAGTCATAAGTGCGAGAATCAAACTGTCCCTGCAAGTTTTTTCACTGATGGAACACTTCATATAAAATGATTCAGCTAATCAAATAAAATGTGAAAAACAAATTTCAGTTGGTCTAGAATCTGTGGAATAATATGTTTTCCTTTGGGGACTTCAGTGGACTACAATGGGCATCATTGATTGTATTGCATCATTTAAAGGAGGGATTGACTTCAAAGAAATGACAAATAAAGGACTTACAGATGGAGACATGCAAACACCAGAAGGCAGAGGGGGAAGTTTGAAGACTTTGCTACAAGAGGGAAAGGACTCAAATGCATTAAGTACATCAAGACTGAAATATAGGGCTGGGTAATAAAATATAATTTAAAAGCCTTTTTGTTTTAAGTTGGTCATTCATTGCCATTCTTGGTAATGCTTTAGATTACAGCGTGCGTTGTACAGTGTAATTACTTTGGAGTTACAGAGAAATATTTTGTACTTATGGTGTACAGAAAACACTCAGTTTTATGGTCAAACTGTATCCTGTAATAACATAAAATGGTACCCAGTAGTTGATGATGATAACTACAGTATACATTCATTCATTTTCTCCCAAACATCCAGATTGTTACTAAGTAGATCATAAATACTCTGTAATAACAGAATAGATACCCGGTAGTTAAAAATAACTACACTATAAATTCTTTTAAAACCCAAAATAGTTATCCCATTATTCCATACCTGTACCGGTACACCGTAAATATACAAGATTACACTGAAACTCTGGAGTAATTACACTGTACGTTGCAGACTGTAATCTAAAGCATTTCCCTGTTCTTTTGCTCCAGAAACTTCATACCTCTGTCATTATCTATAGTGCATATGGCGATCAAACAGCCAATGAACTGAGAAGAGAGATGCCTTTCATTAAAACATCGAAGAGTGCATATCATTCCCCAACCTGAGCGCTTCACTGAGCCACTTGGTGCATTGCATGCCTTATTAGATGAGTTCAAGTTAATCCAACTGTAACCAATTGTGTGTTGTTGTTCACGCTAATTACTCCATCAGGGGAGGTCGATCTCCGCTGAGCTCGCTTCAGGTTCACGTAAGAAAGTCAGAGGTCATAGTTGTCCAGGGTTAAGTTCTCGCTCAAATACCCACCTTCACCCCAACCCTGCCTCACCCCATCACCCTCTGTTCACTCAGCATATTGACACGTTTTCCCTATACCTCCACAGCCTGGGAAAGATTAATCCGCAATAAAGGGAAAATTAGGTTGTCATTGGAGATTTAAGTTAATATGCATGTATCCGCTCCCAGTTGTGGCCCTGTGACCTGCGCATGTGCCCCCATCAGTTGAGAGCACAGGTATGCAGGGAATGCCATCGCAGCAGAGTCCGACAGACGTTGCAGAGAGCTGCAAGCAAGAGTAATCGCAGGTTAGGAGGTGAGGACTGCAATTCACACCCAGATGAATGTTTGTTCAACCTGGGATCATTTATGAAAGGAGCCCAAACTGGAGGAGATGGTTATGCCTCTATCATCTCTATCTCTGACTAGATACATTTCTTCCTTTCAAGAAAGTTGAAATGATGTGGAAGAATTTAGTCTGGTATTGTACCCTCCCGTGGTGCAGCGTTTGCCTGCAGCTATCTCTCAGCACCATCTATCTTCTGTCTTTAACCCTGATTTGTCCTGCCTGGATCATAAGAAGAAGTGAGAGGTCTCCTCATTTCACACTTAATAATCTCATTTCACAGCCTCTGGCACAGGGTCAGAACAGAGGAGAAGCACAGAGATTGCTGAAAGCCTGAGGTCCAATCACATGGTGGTGTGTGTATGTGTTAGGGGCCCCTCCTCTGGGATATTTGAGTTTTCTTCTAATAAAATTTAGGATAGCATTCAAGACCTGTTAGTAAATGTGTAGTCCAGTATCGCCATGAATTATGTCCATGTTGCACAATTCTGCACCTCAGAATTTGCATCCAGTTCAGTGTGAATGCAGGCAGTGGTGTGCCCTTTATATAGCGAGGTGGAAAGTAAGTACGTGGAGGTTCATGGGCTGGACGGGTGTAGAGCATAGCCGACTGTCATTGAGGAAACTGGTGTTTCTGTCCATTCAAAGACAACTAATGTTTGCCTTTTCATTAGCTGTAACTACAATCTGGCGATAGGGTTGATATGTGAGTGTGTGTGTCTGTGTGTGGTTCACCTTAGGGCATAATAACTTGGAGATGTCATTGAGTTGGCTAGTTTGGACAAGCAGCTGTGCACCAATACATTCTTGAAACACGCACACAGTATCTACACATGCAGTGTAAAGGTCACTGCAGTACCTGGAATGATGATACATAAAATGCATGTATTTTATCCACATAAGGCAACCACTACACATGGTGAGCTGATAAAACCTAACCAATATTAACTAAATAGTCCCTGTTTAGAATTCTGTTTCAATTAGCTAAATAGTTTTCTAGTAGATACAGAATAATACAAATTACCTAAAGAGAGATCTCTGCCTTCGTGTCTTCTGTGGACGTGCTGCTGCCATTCCTGAAGAATGTTTTAATGACCCAAGGAAGGTTATACATGCCATCATAATGCATAGAACACATACCAAATGCACAACAGCTGCAGGCAGTGCCTCTACCCTACATACCCCACTGCATGAACACTGAAAAATCCCAAGCATGCATATGTGCATATACATTACTTTCAGGGGAGCCTCCAAGTCTCACACTGGGCTTTGACAAAGTGCATAAGAACTGTTGCCATAATACAGTTTGGAATGTAATCATGCTTCATAGGCGGATCAGTGTCAATAAATCAATAATGAAGTGTACAGTTTGAACATGGGAGCAGGAACATGTTGGTTTAAAGGAGAGCTACAGTAACGGCACAGGGAGGTTTAAACAGACCCTTTGGACTAGCAGTGTAATCCTTCATATGACAGTACTATCCAAACAAATCTCACATTTTAATAAAGACAGGAATTCTTCTACAAAGGGCCAAGCCCGGATTGGGTGTGATGCTAGAGGGAATATTGCAAATGTATCGTCTTTAAGTATGAAGGACTCATTTGTAGGTCTGACATGGTTCGTGACATAGTTCGTCCATAATTGTCTCCGTGTTCATGTTGTGCCCCTACTGTCTGTCCATGCAGTCACAATATGAGCAACTTAATCAAAGGTGCACTCACTTACTACAGAAGAGGAGGGAAGACCAGCCAGTGTGGGTGTGGTTCAATATTTAGCTTTGACATGGGTAAGAAATTAGTCACAAGATGTCTGGTATGTTGTGAAAATTAAAAATTTTGATCTTACTGAAGTTGTTGCAATTACTCTTCATGTGGTTTTTGTTGGATGGAATTGCATGGATTTTTGCTGAGGACCTACTGTAAAGTAAGGACATCAGTCTTGTTGGGACATCCAGTCCTTCAGGTATGCAGGTATTAGTTCATTTAATGCACCTGTTTTGATGGGGAGGTACAACTGGGGGTCCCTGCAAGAACTGGTATGCATTCAAACTAACAGACTATACTAGAATATACAACTATAATATAGCTATACGGATCCCTGAAAAATTGACTCACCTGCAGTTTACAGTGCTGCAATTGTCCCAAGGCAGACATTAGTTGTATATTCATGTATTTGCTTTGGGTTGATTTTGTTTGTACTAACTGCATGCAATTTGACTTATCTTTTGTCTTGTTTGTACTTTTTATTTGCTGTGCATGTTGCCTTGCTTCATAATTTCTTTGCATGTAATTCTTGTGTTGATTTGCTTGTGGTGTCTAATTCTCCAGATTAATTGCACCTGTGCACTTTGATTAACTGCTGAAATGACCAATCCTTTCAGAGCCATGGAAGCAGCGGGCCAATGGGATGGCTGGGGAGGCGGACCTGTACCTCCTGAAACAATACAAGTATTTAGGCTCCCTGTGAGCAAGGGAACAGGTAGCGGGCGATAAGCAACAAGAGGGGAACGATGGAAATGGGCATCCGTGCTAAGCCCTGTCTGCTGCTCAGGTGAGCACTAGGTGTTGATGTGGCCATTAACAGCTTGTGTACGTATCTCCCTAATCGTTCCTATGGGCGTACCTTGGGGATTCAGGGGAGAAAGGAGGAGAGGAAAGTGTCCAGCAGTGCTGCCACACCATGGTGACAAGAAACCACACCCTGGGTGACGCTCTCTAGGCTCCACGAACCAACATTGTTCCCTCCACATTCCAGCCAGCAGCATAAAAACCACAGGTACAAGCAGCTAGTTAGGGACACAGATACAGGGACAGGGATACATACAGCAGAAATCCCTACAATGGAAGATATGAAAAAAACTAAAGAAGCAGGAAATATTTGCGTCTGCTGCTCTGTAACACCACAACACGGCCTTTTGCATCACCAACTATCTATCAAAACAGAGCCACCCATCAACAAACCTCCCTTGCAGTGTGAATGTGGTAACTCCATGAACCCTATGACCTTGACCTCAACCCACATCCCATGACCCAAAGCCCCCCACCGGAGTCTATTAATCCATACAAAATACCTTCATGCCTATTAAGTGTGCTCTTGAGCTTTTCATTAGAGGCATGCAGTACTAATGAACTTCCTTTTCAGTTAATTCCAATTCACTGTTTCTCTTCAGACATCCTAGGCTTTAAATACAAAGACTGGCAGGTATCAAGGGTAAAGCTTTTGGTAATATGTGCAAATGTTCATGCTCTCAAAGAAAATCTTTCTCTACTTCTAATTCTGGTGTGTGTGTGTGTGTGTGTGTGTGTGTGTGTGTGAAGATCTGACAGTGAACGAGTGTTTTACTAGTAGAGTTGATCATGTCCCTGGTGGCTTAGAGGAGGGTTGCTCTGTCTGCCCTGGAGATGATTTTGTTTAATGAAAAAAATAAAATAAATCATCAGCTGCCCAGAGCAGTCACAGTATGGATTTAGCCCCTCATTCAGGAATTTCAAAGACTAACAAATCTCTGCTCTTTACTGGACAGGATATGAAGGGTATCTGCCACAGCAATCATAGAACATGTGCCAGTCAAACACGTGTGTGTGTGTGTGTGTGTGTGGGTTGGGGAGAGAGCGCATGCATGCACATGTAAGTACATTTGTGTGGTTTGGATTAAGAAACCCGATTGTGCCGATCTACAGACTGCCTTGTGTTTTCTCAGCCTATTGGTTATTAAGGTAAGAATTTGTGCATTGATGACCCCAGATATAACTTGAGGCAGACTGTATCCACTTAACACCGCGGCACTACTGCTGAAACTGAGGTATGCCTACAATTGAAGCAATTCCCAATTCCAGTCAGGAATTCTGTTAGATTAGCCCCCGATCCCCCTAAAGCATGTAGGCGTCAGCAGTGCAACCCAACGGAAAAGGGGGTTTCATTGCTTTGTATGTATACGTATGTGGCCTCACAGTACTCATGTCAAAGTCACCAATCTCTTGACTCCTAAAAAAAGTTGAGATCTTTTCTTCTTCACATTAAAACCCAAACAAACACATGCTACAATATGCTCCTATGTCCTTGCTGGAGACTGAGGTCTCTCACGGGCGTGTGAAATAATTGTGTGAAAAGCTGGACTCCAAATTGGTTGGGTGTGACGGCCACCGATTTGCCAATCATTCCATTGCTTTTATGGGACTGACATTGCTGCCAAAAGAAAAGGAGAGTGAAACACTGCCTTCAAATTAAACAGAAAAAGAAACAACGTCTTGCACAAAAGATAAAACCAAGCGGAAAACAACCTGAAAAATAAAGCCTTTATAAAGAGAAAAGATTGTGCTTCAGCTGTTTTTATAAATCACTCAATAGCTCTTTCTATATTACTGTGCACATTCTCCAAAATGTAACAGATGCCGAGAGCTGTGTGAAAATGTGATTCATTCATTCACAATCAAAAGAGAAACAAAACATTTCACAGAAGGCGAGGCATCAGATGATGAACCTTCAGAGCTTATTGTTTGTGTCATGCTATCCCTCATCTTTTAATAAGAGCCTGTACATCATAACTGTCAGAAAATGTGAGGCAAACATTTCAACATATGGATAATTCCCATATCTGTTTTTTTGTATGGTATTCAGTTTACTAGTTTTGTAGAGAGACATGTAATCATCTTATGTTCAGAGATATTGCTACAACTGCTTTGAGCTGCTGACTGGCACACATGTATTTGCATGCAGCTGCAGCGTGTTGAGTTTTTTTTCTCTCGTAAAATCATTTTAAATACATGCTTTTACTATTTATTTACTCTTTAACTATCTATTAGTTTACTTTATGAAGTCTGTTTAAACTTTTTGTCTCTAACATGTGAAAACCTAGTGTAACAGTAGCACAAGTAGAAACGAGGCATGAAGTCAGGGAACTGACTGAAATTTACCCTATATCCATATTAATCTGTATCATGCTGACTTCATCTCTGTCTCTTGAGCATTCTTGCCGTGAAACTGTCCTTCTGTCTGTCCTCGCCAACCCTTGGGAATTTATTCTGTTATGGAATTCCTTATCTGACTGCTGACTTGTTTTGGCTTTGCTACCTTTACATACTTGGCTTCCTATAAAGACAGTGTAACCAGGTTCTTCCTGGCCCTTCTTGACTGTGACACCCCTTGAGTGCACATCAACGGGTCCTTTCTGCAGAAAGCTTAATAAATTCTCAAAAAACTTTGGTGATTCAGAGATTCTTATTTCCAGATTGCCGCCACACTACTACCAAAGGTTTTCTAATATTAGCTGCCATAACTTACTGGTCATTCCAGATTATGTAAAGCTGCAGCTGCAAAACCCATGAGTGTACTGAATTGAGCAAAAGTGTTTTATTGCTTATGAATTCAAGTTTTCATGTGAGGGAGAATAAACGTGTTAGTATTTCTTTTGAAATGTACATAGTCTAGTTTTGATTGTAATAAAAACTTATCCATAACAGTCATTTAGGTATGCCAAAGCAAAACCAGTATCAGTAAAGCCCAGGTTGAATGTCTGCGTGCACCCCTCAGATTGGGGAGTGACAGCCAGCACCAATCTTCTGTATAAAAATACTCCTTCCTTTCCCCTCTCTGACCATTAAATGCGAACCAAGCACCGCATGTGTTTCCGTTTCAGCGCGGGTCTTTGTTTGTCTACCCATGAATCCGGGCAGCGCTTGTGTTGGGGGTGCAGGAAGTGATGCAGACTGGAAGCTGCAAGAGTAGAATATCAATAGCTATAAAGAAGATCTTCACTTTGCATTCCCTGTATATAAACTCAACATATGGCCAGGGCCATCTTTACTGTAGAGCCAGCTGCATGTGACTGAGTGATCGCTCAGATCAGATGTTTACTTTGGACTGGACATCTTCCCTCAAGAAACTACAAGAAAAAGCCCCACTATTCTGAACAGAGAGGTTCTGACACCCCACCTGGCAAAACAGAGGAAATGGTTTTAGTGTGTGTCCGGAGCACTTATATACACATGTACATACATACAACCCCCCCCCCCCCAACACACACACACACACACACGCATACACGTTTGCAAAGGAAATACAATATCTACTGAGGGCTCCATTACTTAAATGAACAGCAGTTCTACATCAGCTGAAGAAAAAACAGAACTGAGGCTGAAGATGTGGAGTGAAACATCATTGAAGGATTTTTTACAGTATGTTAGTCAATGGATATTGTAAATAAAATATTTTGATAATCTGTCCTGATTTCCCTGTACTCTATCCAGTCTTAAATGTTTATATTGTGATCTACAAACTCACTGGAATGTCCACAGTTGGACTCCTCTTAGGAGGACAGTAGTTTGTGTGCAGGCGTTCTTTGGGCAGTCAGGGCCTGACTTTCATTAGCCAGCTGTGGTTCAGTGGCAATGTGGATATGGAGAAGGTCCAAAGCAGAAACATGGAGTCGGTCCAGAGCAGGACGCGGGCCACTGTTTGTTTACTGGCCAGACACCATGGGTCAGAGAGGTAAACATCACCAGGAGCACCAGACAAAGCCACATAATAGAAAGAGGGTGACATGGGGAGAAGGGAGGGGGCAGCACAGAGAAAGGGTGAAGACTGTTTGTGGAAACATCTGAGTGATGCTACTTCTGGGTTTGCTGCAGAGAGAGGGAGCTGTTTGTCAAATTGTTTATGGTAGAAAAAATGCTCTCAGATCAGCAGCTTCTGCAAGTTGTTAGTGATCTGGGTTGAGTGAGTTAAGCCCCTTAATTATCTTTAAGCCAACATACCACAATTAAACCACACCTAACATATTACTGAATTGTTGCTGAAGCCAGAAAACCTTTTTTAAAATCTAGATACTTTCAGTTGTCTCTTAGTTTTGTTTGCAATAACGTGCTCTATGACCCCACACTCTTCGAACCTCTCCCATGTCAGCTTCAAGACCCAACCTACTCATCAGACACCCACTGAATTTGCAACTACAGCTTATCTGTGTTTAGCCACTAGGCCACATATCTCAGATCCAGGGCCATTATCTCTTCTTCACAGTTCCATTAACATCTTGGAATAAACTCAAACCACTTTGGTCATATCTGCATATGAGCTATAGTCAGATTTCAAACTCACTAGCCAAATGTCCCATTCCTGGTAATATCTAATGTCTTCCCATGCATCTGTTGCCAAGTCTTTGGCGTTGTACCAAACCTTGCGCTGTGTGCATCACATGGTTGTGTTTATTGCCTGTGGTTTAACATTTTTAGAAAAATGGCCTCCTGTGAGCCAAACACGTGGCCACCTGGCTCCAGTAAGCCTGGCCACAACAGGGATGCAGCTCACACACACTGACAGAAGCCTGTCCCATTAGACAGACCTAAATGCAGTGGTGACAGCAGCAGGATAGGACAGGGGACAGCTAGGGCTCAGATTAGGCACGATCAGTTGAGATGACTCTGGGATTCTGGCCAGCAACTAGGGAGGGGGAGTTAGATCTGGGGAGAAGGAGGGAAAGACTTTAAAGAAAATGGTAATTAAGGATTATTTACTTAATATCCCTAATGAATATACCCTAATGAGAAGTGATGTTTCTTTTGGGTCTGCTAATAATTAAGGGTGAACTTTGGGGAGCTGAGATTTCCGAGAATACAGAATAGAAACTAGAAAATACTGATAACAGATCAGACCGACTCTCCCTGCTCTGCTACTCTGGATGATCGTCCCATAACTCACCTTGAGCCTGGACAGCGAAAAGCAGAGGGGACAGAGGAAGTGGAATACAGTAGGAAAGAGTGGGATGGGAAAAAGTACACAGAGGAGACGGGAAGAGGAAGATTTACTGTTGTATTAAAGAGATGCGGGAATAAAACAGGGACGGTTGGGATTTTTCTGCAGCTTTTTAAAAGCTCCCTGTGTCATAAAACAAATCCCGCGCCTTTCAGGATGAGCTACAGCATGATCCGCTTGGGAGAACAATACACACCTGCGCAGCCCTCTGAGGGAGAGGGGGAGCTGTGAAGAAGTGACAAGAAAAACAGGAAAAGTGACAAGGAAGAGCTGGTTTGAGTTTGAGTCTTTAAAGTATTCAATTTACATGGCATTACAGTAACTATATGCCACACTCCATCAAATAATCTTAACTAAATGACTACTTACTATTTTTTCCAAAGCTTTCAACCACATCTAATCATCTTTAGATAGAATTAGAAAAAGGAATGATCCTTATACTCTGAGTTTGGATCCAATAACCCTAACCCAAAATACCAACAATCATGACGCTAAGCAAACTCCATTTGCTGATGAAGACCGTGGGATGTAGTTGAAAGCTCCACAAAAAGATGGAAATAGGACCTTCAGCTAAAATGATTTAATCAAACTACTTATTTTCAAGATGAAGACTAAACTTTCATATAGTTTTAACTGAAAAACTGATTGAATCAATTAAACTGAATGTGTCGATGTATTTCACTCACTAAGATCTTGAAAATAATAATTTTCTTTCACTTTTTACTTTCTGTTTCCTTTTAATATAAATGGGCAGCTTTGCCTGTCCAAACATGAAGTTAATTAAATGTATTTTTTTTCATTTTTCCACAAGAAAAACCTAAAATAACGGCAAAGCTACCATCTATTAAACTTTACAGCAGTGGCTTCCAGCCAATGGGTGGCAAGACAAATTTAAAGGAAGAGAAAAGGGAAAAAAACATATTTATGCAAGACAAAGAATATTTGCTTTTTTGTTTTTCCTTGTAAATCACTAAATCATTTTACTTCTTTGGGACTCTAAAAGTTATTCTAATAAAGCAAATGTCATTATGCATACATTACACACACACACCAGGGGCAATTTGGTCTCTTTTAGTATCTTGCTTAAAGACACTTTCACATGTGGACTGGAGGAGCCAGAGACTGGACCACCACCAACCTTACCCTTAAAAACTGACCTGCTCTACCACCTGAGCTACAGCAGACCTACATTTAACAGTCATTTTGAGTAACATAAACTCGTGTGTGCACTATTTGCATTCACTTTGGGGAAAAGGATATTAAATATATAATTAACTTAAATGAAAATACAGCAGCTTATTAAATCCTTCAATCTTTCGTTCCATGTTCGAACTACCTCACCATAAATCATCCTTGATTGGTCGGGGGTGGGAGAGGAAGCAGGTAGAGGGAGAATTTCACAGAAGGGAGTAGACAAAGAAGAGGTTTCTATATAAATCAAAGCAGACAAAAGCAGTGTGTGTGTGTGTGTTAGCGTGTGTGTGTGTGTGAAAAGTCTGAATAATGCATCAGAAATCTCTGAATTATTCACAAGGTGGAGCGTGTTAGTGCAGGCGGTATAGGGTTAAGAGAAACGAGGCAAAGAGGAAGTACAGAAAATTGATAGAAAGCAGAAAAAGACTGCAGAAAACAAGATTTACTTTAATACCCAGTAGAAAACAATAAGTGATGAATGTTTTCATCCTCCTCAGAGTGCCATCTGAAAGGCCCGTTCTGCTCAGGGTTTCCCTCCTGCCCTTCCTCTCCGCCTTGTAACCATTCAGCAGGTTCTCCCCAGGGTGTGGGGCTACCAGGAGGGGTCTGCTTTCACCTCAAACAGACACACGACTGTTAGAAAAATAGGGGTAGGAAGAGCAGTAGCAAAAGGTTGTGCGTGTGTACTTCGGGTGCAGCGGTATTCAAATCCTTTCTTCTGCGACAAGGTCTGCCAGAGTTCATGCTCTGAGTGCCACAGCCAAAGACAACACACACACACACACACACACTAAAAATGGAAGTCAGAGATCAGTCATCTGATGGGCAGGTGGGGGAGAGTGAAAGATATCTGATGGACTCTGGAAGGGGAATAGGGACCAGGAAAGGAGCTTTACTGTGGTTTGTCTGAACCGTGCTTGATTTAAAACGACTTGTCCAATGTTTAGTTAAGCTCTCAAGGATGATAAACAGCACGAGCGCAGACACTTTTATGAGCTCTGTGACATCAGTGAGACACGACAGTGGAGGTTATCTGTGTCTCTGTTGTGCTGCGGTGTCACTAATCACAGCATGTACTTGTTTCAACTCTACAACTTTAGTTAGTTAGCCTGGAAAATGTATTGGCCAGCTGTTGAGGCCTTGTGCTGTACACGATCAGAAAGGCACTGACAGACACACATGCCTGCTGACCAGACCTCAAAAGGTCCACCGCCTTGTTTTTAGCTCCTGCCTTTAATCACTTCAGCAGATCACTATAAGAGAGAATATTGTTCACACACCCGCACACACACACTCTTTCTCTCCCCTGGTGTGTATGAAATTTCCAGGAGGGATTTTTAACTTCATCCATCCCTGCTTTTAGTACCCACCACCTAATCCCCCACCCATATGTCTTGGCACTAAAGCCCAAAATGTGCACGCGCCCCACACCGCGTACACGCTCATATACACGTCCTGGGAAAATCCACACGTGCCTGCTTCACATTTGGGTCATGCGAGTCAGACATGTGAAGCCCCGCTGCGCGCGCACACACACACACACACACACACACACACACACACACACACACACACACGGCAAACAGCAAAGAAGCAGTCAAAGACAAAAAGGAAACTGATGTTTGTGGACAGGGAAGAGTATCCATCCACCACAGTTGAACACGTACAAACTTTCAAATTTAGTATTTTAGAAAGCAAGTCATTCATCTGGAGATGTTTGTTTATTTTCCTTATTACACCTAAAAAGTGAGGGTTTGAATTGCTAACATCACCACAGCAAAACCACACTGCCAAATGTTTGTAATTATACTTTAGCTTACGCAATCTCTACTACACAGTGAAAAGAGGTCAGGCAGTAAACACTTCTTCTTTCCACTTCTGTACCAACATCTTTCCCCACATGTAAGCTTAGGACACGGGCAATTACCAAAAAGCCCACTCTTTGACAAGCTATTCATTACAATTATGCATCTTGCCATACATCAAAGTGGTCATAGAAACAAACAGACTTCGCTTCCATGGGTGAAAGACAGACAGCAGGCAGAGAAATGGCAATAAAATCAATCTAAAGTAACCATTTATTGCAGTTGTTTGGCTGATCAGAAACTGGGTCAATTAATAACTGAGTAATTCCATGCACACTTGATCAAACACCTGATTTGTTTAGTCAACAATAATTAAAATTAAAACCAGATTCAATGCTATGTCAAGAAGTCGCGCACACACACACACACACACACACACACATGTGGTGAGGAGAGCAGGTGAGTGACTGGGAAAGAAACAGAGGGGCCTGTGTTTACACTGGCAGGGTGAGCAGCTCGCAAGCCCCATGGAAATGGCCAGCTCGCATCCAATGGAGACAAAGCTCCACCGTGACTGGCGGAGCCTGCTTGTCTTTGAGGTCCTTCACAATCAACGCAATCCGTTTCCCAGCGTGCTCCAGTCCCCGGGGCGGCTGCAGCAAACGAAACAAATCAGAGAGATTAGAAGCAAAATGGCTGCCATACCAAGAACATGGCAGGAGAGCGTTCACTAGGGGTGAAGGGGTGCATGCGGCACAGAAAAGCTGGACACTTAATGAGTCATTCGCTGACTTGATGTACACTGTAATTCCAGCACTAATAGAGGGGCTGGAATGCCATGGACGTCCCAACAGTGTAATTTCTGAGACTGTCTTCAGTGGCTATGTACAGTATTTCACCCCCAGAGAGGAAAATGAATCTACAAATGATTGGCATACATTTCCTTCCATGTTGTGCTTATGTTTCCACAATGTGTTCCAAGCCATTTTCTCCATCTAATTGCATTCAAAACCGAAAATAACAACCAGCGCATAGGCCCCAGTGGTCTGAGTGGACCACAAGGCTGATCTTCTTTTAAGATGTGCGTACATTTTCAAAAGGGGAGTTTTCATCATAAAGCCTAGCATTACCAAACGTTTCACAACACCATCTGTCTTCTGGGAAGAGAATAGATTTCTTGTATTGGCATTTGGATCTCCATCAACAGGCCCAGACTCTATTGATTCACATAATTACATTAGACGGCTTTAGTCCTTTTCACAGCAGCTTTTACGGTTATAGAGGGGTTCATGTAGCCGGGACATGTCAAAGCAGAGGCATCCAGCTGGAGAGAAAAAAAAGGTTCAACAAGGGCAGAGGAGAAATTAAGGAGTGAATGGATTGAAGGACCAATAGGCTAACACAAGGCCTGTCCCATCCATCACTGTCAAAGGACACACACACACACACACACACACACACAGCTAATAAATAGCATGTCATTATATTATCCAGTTGATCCACTTGTTGTTCGGAGCACCCCAAACTCATTCCTCCACCTGTTACTCCTCACACATCATCTTTGTTGAGCCAAAGAGACAGCTTAGAGACGATTTCCACCCCGACAGTCAAGTTGTGCAGTGTCCACTGCCAGTTCCAACCAGAACCCAGTTCTTCCCAGCAACAAAAACAGCTGTTCATTCTGTGTGAATGCACATTCGTACATTTACAATGATTTTTAGAAACATACATGACGGTATATATCCACATAAAAAAAGCCAATGCACGCCATCTAGTGGAGGAGAAAGAGATGACTGCTGACAAGAACTAAAACATTCAATAGATGAAAAGAGTTTTTATTAAAGGGAATATGGATCCAAAAAATCATAGAAAAGTAAAACTTAGAACCAAGAACGAAAAAAGAAAATAGCTGAGGTTGGGTCTTAATGTTTGGCCAATTTTCCTTTGCAAAACCACAAATTTGTCATTTCCTAAACAGTGTGGCAACAAGAAGAATTAATTAACATAAAGCATTATTTATTTTCAATATAAGAGGTATAGAACCACTACAGTCGCACAAGTTGCTGAAGATTTAAGTTCTCCATCATTGATAAAGGTAACACCTCTGTGTATGACTGTTTATAATTCTTTGCATGGCCATTAATCAACTCACCAACTACAGTGATGTTGGAAATAATATGAGGTTTATTTTGGCAATAAAGGTGTTGCAGTTGGGTTCTAAAACTGTCAAGCAACGCAAGAAAACATGCTGCGAACCACCACCAGAGGGCACTACTGACATTTAGTATAATGCAGCTCTACAAAGACTTAACACTTAAGACTTAATAGTTGTTTGTTCCTAAAAGGTTGTTAAAGTTTCCTCAAGCCTTCTGAGAACCTTTGGATCCGGTGTTTAATACCAGACTCTCCTTCAGTGTCAGATTTATTTCAGTCCCTGCTTATGGTTCCAGCACATACACCGAGTACATTTTACAGTCTCAGTCCACTGTAACACCTTCAGGGAGCTCCACCACCACGGGGGCACAGTCGTCCAAGTCTGCATCAAAGTCCCAGCGAAACCTCTTGGTCAGGTGAGCTTTGAACTTCTCCGCTCTCTTGCGCAGCGTGCCGTCTACACCGGGTCCGCTGGCAAACTGGAAAAAGTCCTGTGAGAAACCAAGTCAAACAATGTGATGATTTGTATTTATAAATGTGAACATCCTTCACAACAATAATAATTCAGCCGATGCTTTGAAACTGTCTGTTCGTGTCACTTCACCCAGACTATTTGGTCACAACATCCAGGATCATAAATTAAAACTTGGATTTGTGCAGATGATGAAACACCAGGTTATGTTAAAAATCAAGCGTTTTTCAAGAAGTATATTCAAATTCAAGCATATTCCTAACCTTGAAAACATAATGGTTCAAATGAAGTATTTTCAAAATATTCAAAACTTTGAACACCCTGTTACTTGAAATATATCTTAATCTACTAGGCCCATTATAATGATGTTATGTGAGCTTTTCATGACATTTGCATCCAAAGGGAAATGTTTTTTCAAATAAATCTACATTTTACATTCCCACACCAACTGGCATGTATTTGGAATTCTCATAACATTTGCTACCTCTTGGGAATTCCTAGCAGGTTCAGTAGGCTCAGAAATCACTGGTTGAGACATGCTTACTTTCCTGGTAATGAAAGTTAATGCCAAAATGTTGGACCACATATGCATAAATGTGATAAATTCAGGGCAGGTAAGACCCTCTTGTTACTGCCAAAACAGTTGATAAAAAGGAGCCCTTATTTTTTTGAAATAGGAGGACGTGACTTGTCTAATATCTCACGAATAACATAGGTGAAATACATTCACAACTGTACAGTGATTGAGCCGATTATAAGTCTAAAAACGTGCATGCTTTTAAAAGTTCTCCTTTTCTTTCACATGTTGAGATGTGACAGTAAAAACTTCTTGACTTCCACTTAAGATATCTTATTTAGACCATGTCTATACATCCTGATAAAGCTGCTACTGACTACTTAATTTTCAAGTACTTTGAGTTTACGTGAGTTACTCTACCTGCAGTGTGGAGGTGAGGAAGTTGCTCTGAGACACGATGTCGACAAAGAAGTCCGGTGGGATTTCTCCGAGCTGGTGGTAAAGCACAGCGATGAGCCCCAGGTAGAGCTCCTTACGTTTACGCATTGCCTCCTCTGATCGACACAGCAGAGATAGGAGACACTTCCAGTGCTCAAAGCCCTCATAAACATTTCCAATCAGGAAACACACGAAGGCAAACTGCAGCTCACCTGAGAGGGAAGAGACAAAGAACGTTTGTTTTTTTTCATATAAGATGTAACTGTGGGGTATTTTGATGATCTAATATTAGTATACCTAGCAGGTTGAGAGGCTGCAGCAAATGGTTCTTCTCCAGCACAGTCTCCAGGGCATAGCTCAGGTCCAGGCTGCACTGGGTGATCTCGGCAGGTGTAGCCCCAGGAGGGTAGGACTTCTCTGGGATAACAGAGAAGCGCAACTCTGTCCCCTCCCTCGGCTTCATCCTGGGCAGCCTGTCGAGTCCCTCTTTCATGCTCTGACAAGCTGTGTCATTCCTCGGCTGCTCTGCCCTGTCTTTGGTGTGTCTGAACGGAACCTCAGGGATGACGTCACTGAAGGCACAGATTCGACCTGAAAGAGGCTGCAGGTTATTGACCACCTCCTCGCTCAGACGGTCAGTGAGGGACACCCATTTCCTCATCACCTCGTATGGATAGGGCCCCAGGTAAGGATCCAGGTCTCGCAAGTTCTCCCTGATCCGGCTCACCTCCTCTTCATTCTGGGAGGCTGAGAAGTCCAGATCTTCTTCTTTGGGGTCCCAGTTGGCCAACAGGATTTCTCTGGGCTTGAGAGTGAGGAAGAGGCCCGTCTTTGGGCCAATTTCTCCTCCACAGCTTGGAGGGTTGACAGAGCAGTAGGAGAGGAAGTGCAGGCCCGGGGGGATCATCTTCACACCCTTGAAGCGGGGACCAACCTGCCAACTCTTGCAGTCAATCCCCAGCTCTGTACCCTGAGGAACACCCAGCAGCACCAGGGTAGCTCCCTCCTCAAACAGCCTCCGAGCAACATCCGGATCCATGTCTACACTGCTGCTGTCGGCCATGTCTGCTCTGTCAAGATCTAATTGACTTACTGACAACACAAGAAAAAAATCCGTTTTAAACTGTTAGGTGAGAGTTTTCCATGTTCAGACAGTTCGGTAGGAATTTTTCTAAATGCGTACGTCCCACAGTTGACACAGTGGTTCAGGTTTTTTACTGTCTTGGATGGATGCAGTTAATGTGTGGAAATAAAACATTTAAATAAGCCGGTTTTAAAAGTTATTTGTGTAAAGGTGTTAGCGATGGTGCCCATTTGTCGCAACGATACCTTGTGTAGCTGGTTGTTGATGTTTCGCACCGTTGGGAAATCGTTTGGTCGAGGCTGTGCAACATGTCTTTTGTTCCGGGCGGAAACAGTGCTGTATCATAAGTGTTCCACTTGATTATTATACTAGATAAATACGATAAACATCGTTTTTAATGATTTCATTCCTTGAAAGTGTGTGACGTGTAATATATTTTAAGCTGTCTGAAGACTACTACTACTACTAATAATAATAATAATAATAATCACAATACCAGGACTTGAGTATAGAAATCAGACATGTTTAAACGTTTGTTTTATCATATTGCATATATTCCAAACATAATAGACAGAAGAACATTTCATGGGTATGATGAGATATAGCTTACAAAGACAAAAATGGTTGTTACAACATGAGAGACCATGGCAAATGTGCATATTTTGAAAGTATTTGAATGCATTGTGGATATTTTTGTAGCTTATCTGTGGTTACTATAAAACTATCCCATAAAACAAGGAGCAATGCTGACATGCAAAGTCTGGTATAGTTTTAATACACAAAACACTGACAGCTTGACAACAGTAAACATTCATGACATTGCATTTGAAAAACAGATTTCAACATACAGTGAGTCATTGGTCATGTAATATCCTCAGTTTGATGCAGTGAACTTTCTGGAAATTCACCTGATATCTTCATGAGAACGTAACGCAGGTTTACAGGAACCAAAAAGCATTTTCCTACTTTATGAGCACATAGACACTCTGAAGTTTCTGCCAACAAGTGATGAGTGCCTTGGTAACTTTGATTAACCTGATCCTCTTTCTCTTCTTTCCTCGTATTTTCTGGACAGTGGAACAAGAGGCTTTCTTTCCCTAAAAATAAAAACAAATGGAGTATTATTATAATGCAGCAACATGTTGACTTTTCAGTCTGCTTTAATACTGTATCAAGGAGGAGGAGCGTCATATCCTTTTCTTTGCTGTGCTTTGTTTTGTTCGTTGTTTTGTTTGTTGTGTCCATATTTATAGTGTGAATATTGAAAAGCAATTGATATATTCATTTAAGTACAGCTCTTTTTGTCTTTGTCTTTATTTGTGCATTATAAGAGAAAACAAAAGAAAAGCAATATTCAAGAAAATAAGAAAATGCACAGGTGGGATGAAAAAAAGATCAACTGATCAATTGTGAAAACAGTGGCTTTGAGACCTAGTTGCAAGGCAACTGTGAAAGGAAATAGGGAGTGAGTTGTTAAGAAATTGAAATACAAAAGTACCTATGTGAAGTTTATTGATGTCTAATGTGTTGAACAACTCCAAGGTTTGCAATAATGGGGCAATATGGGCATTCCAGCTAGTGTTAGTGACCATTCTAACAATTTATTTTGTATAAAAAGATGGAATGGATATATACTTGCCCATACTCTGTTGCCGTAAGATATGAAAGGATAAATCATAGAGTAAAATAAATCCAGAATGTTTTTTTTCTTGACAAGATGTGTCTTACTCTCAATAAAATACTAATCTTTTGTTGCAGTTTTGTTTGACACATAAGAGATGTGTTTTTTCCAATTAAACTAACCATCAAAGATTACGCCCTAAGAACTTAACATTAGAAAACACATCCAAGTGTATTATTAGCTATAAAAAAAACATGTGATGATGATCTGATAATGCTCTGGTGTTTGGCTTGAAGATCATATGAGCACTCTTTTTAACATTAAGGGATAATGTATTGTATTTGAACCATATATCCACCTTGTCTAGAAAAATGTCAATATGGGTTATAAACCTATATTCATCTTTATCTGTAACAAAAATATTAGTGTCATCAGCATATAAAATGAAGAGTGCTTCTTTTGATACCAAATGCAAATTATTAATGTATATGAGGAATAAAAGAGGACCTAGTATGGAACCTTGTGGAAAATCACACTGTATGTGGCTGTATAATGTGTTAGTTCCATTACCAAAAAACATATTGTTTCCTGTTATTCAAGTCATTTCTCATTCTAGAGTCCTTCTCCTCACCAGATAGCCAGGGCTGCAGTTGTGAATGATGAGCTGCTCCATTTTCTCCAGTGGCTTTTCCAGGTCAGTCTGCTGCTTGCCACCCCTCTGACACCGCGTCTGCTGTGTCATACCATAGATGGAAGACAGGATGCGACGTGCCTGCCATGGAGCAGTAGCCAAAAAAAGTGACCAGAATTAAACAGGGTTTAAAACAGCCCATCTAGCTCATCGGTTGATGGTACTATTGAACAAGTTACACATCAGAATTCCCTTGGGGGGCAGCTGCACAGGCAACTTGTGTGAAAGGTTCTTGTGAAACCCACAGTATAACAGTATCAGGACATATTAGACTGGTATGAGTCGTTATTACCTTGTCCATGGTGCTGAAATTGCACATATTGTAGTGCCATTTACCTTTCCTGAGGGACAGGGGTCTCTCTCTTTGGAGGTATTAAATGAGCCAGTCAAATTCTGCAAGAGATCAACCAAATATGGATTTAGTAAAATAAATTAAAATGTCCTGTCATCAAAAAAGAAAAAAATCACAGGACATTCAAACATTGCTCCCACAATTACAGCTGCAACGGACTAGATTACACTGCCATGTAGACCAGGCTGGTTAATGAAGCGAATATATAGGCTAGGCTATAGTTCAATGAGATGTCTCTATCAAAGTCACACATGAAGCGCACATAATAGCAAAGGCATAGCAACAGATGTTCTCATACCAGATTCTGCAGCTCAACGAAGACGACCTCTCTGTAGGAGCCCAGGATCTCTTTATAGTTACATCTACGTTTACCACAAGAGTTGGCCAACAAGAGAACCACCAGGACACTGCGGAGTTGAGTTCCGGTCAGACACTATGAAAGACAAAAGTGTTATAAAAGATAGAATGTAAAGAAAAAGTCCACTGTAGATTACCAATGGGAAAAAAAGCACCATAAATTATTGGCTCCGACTCGGACGCACATGCGTTAAAGCGTCCGCATTCTGCAGTTTGCGCCACATGCGAATGCTACAACAGCTGTGAACACTTTGTCGTCAGCGGCGCAACTTGCAACACATTTCTATATCAGCTTATCTGTTGCGTAAATACGCAGCAGACGTTAAAAGCGCACGTACCATTTATCATGTTCTACTGCAGGATCCTCAGACGAGCAAAGCCATCTCAATCAGTAGCAGGGAGATCCAAGTAATTACCCTCTCCCGGCTGCGTTCATTGTCTCTTTTTTTTTTTATTCCAGTAGTTTTACACTCCCTCTGATGGATAGATCGACACGGTGGCGGGTAGACTTCCGATGTGGTGCTCCGTGGTTTCCAACATCACCGAAGTCACTGCTGCTCCAATTCCCTTCCCCGTCATGGATCGCTGACGCGGAGTTTAGGATTTCACCAAACTCCAGTCCGATCAAGTCAAGGAAAACGTCTGCAATCAATCACCTGCCTTCATCCTTTCGGTTTCGCTGGAAAGACGTGATACCGAGGAGGAGCGGTGTGCAGAGCGGATTTCTTTTATTGCAGAGCGCCGTGTGGGCACATTTTCACAGTGGCTGGCTTAAGTACGGATGGAGCCCCTAAACTAAGTGAGCGCTACAGAAAATGTGCCCCACGTAATGCAGTGATCCAAACCGGTTAGGGTTAATGAAATCCCAAACAGAGAAACCAAAGTGCTGACCACGCGTGGGGAATACATTGGAGGATTGGTGCACGTACAACTCCTGGATTGAAATGTGTGGGAAAACACATGTGACAAAGAAACTTACTGTGCACTCATAATAACATTTGACATTCAAATAACGGAACATTTTAGAATACGACTCGTTTGGCAATAACGGAATGGCGCAACACAATTTGCTGTTTGTTTATTGGATGGCTGCGAAGCATTCAAACATATTTCAAGCAAGCTACGTAAAAAAAACATTTTCATTTCTACATGACAAATCATGTAACGGTCTCTGACACGCAGTTATATACACTGCTAAACAGGCATAGCCAAATCTGGACCTCTTACGTATTCACATAAACAAAGACAATTTGACAATAACATCTGATCACCTGATACCTCAGTCGTTACATATTGTAAAGGAGTTATCAACCTGTGTTTTGTGTATGTATCTCTTACTTTTTCATGTTTATTTTACAATTTTCACAACTACAGAGGCTGAAATCATAATTTTGACACTAATCAGCAGAAAAATGAGACTTCTGTCAATGTGAAAACAAACTCATGTAGTACAAATATAAAAAAATAACTGACTGCCTCCACGTTTTAATCCCATTTACCGTGACACACTTACATCATTACTAGTGTAACCAATAATTATCATAATGCCAGTAATATGTTGCAATGAGATCACCTGTGTGATAAGTGGATGTGCTCCAAAACCTGCCAGGTAAAGTGCCGGTTCAGCATGGTTTTCAATCCATTTCAATTTGGCACACAGAACAGGCAATGTCTACCTGAATCGAGAGCTTGTGCAGAAAATTCCAAATGCACCAACAGCATGGCAAAACAGTAAAAACGTGTATTTAACATGGGTGGTAATGGCTGGGTCCGAACAACAAAAGGTGCAGCACCTTCTCTGACACCATTTGAAAATTATGAGCGGATGAAATTAAAGCTGATTTATAGAGTCATGAATTAAGCCAGCACTTCAGGGAGTGTTTCTCTTTAGCTATTCAGAGAATTATTCAAACAACAACGGTTGCCTGGGTGATTCACCGGGTGCAGCTTCATGGCAGTGTTGCAAGGTGAAGCAAACTGTTGAAAAAAGCCTTGTGTAAGTGTAAGCTGGTGTTTGCCAGAAGGCTGAAACAAAGTGGAAGAATGGTTCTAAGGTCTAATAAAACCAAATTGAAACATTTTGACTGTCACACTAAACTTTATTTTGGTGGCAAGCAAAACAATATTCTCTGTAGCAGGATCTGGAAGGCTTTTGAAGGCAGAGGGTAAAATTACTGTAGTAAAGTAAAATGAAATCTCAGAGGACAACCTGCAGCAGTCTGCAAGCAGACTTTTAAGGTTTACTTCCCATCAAGAAAAATAACTCAAACATAAAGCCAAAGCTACGCAGGAACGCCTTAAAAACAACAATATGAATGTCCTGGAGGCTGAGTCCAGAACTCAGTCGATCTGAGAAAACTTGGAAACTGCAGTTCAGCGACAGTCCTCATGCTACCAGAAAGACCACAGACCAATCCACAAAAACCTACCACTACTGTTCCTACTTATTCACTTCGAGTGGGTAATGAGTGATTTTGACTTTTATGTTTGTACTCAATTTAAAATGAATGGCGTTGTTTTCACTTAAGATCATTTTCTGTTGATAAGTACACAAACTGTGATCCAATTTTGTAAAACACTAAACATGAAAAAGGTAAGAGTGTGTTTGTGTGTGTATCTGCCGCTCATGGGCAAGTCCTGGTATCCGACAGAAGTCGAGCATGTCCATAGCTGTTTCCTGCTTGACTGATGGCTGCCAGAGTCCTCCAGGTGTTTTCAGTCCAAATTTCCCCAGTCTCAGAACGTGTTCTTGATCTTGCTGGCTACCTCTGCTAAGATCTCTCCTGTCTTCTTCTGCCAGTTGAGGACGTGTTTGGACTCGGAGCACCACAGCTCTCCATGGCGGGGCTCCGCATTCTCACAGCGCTTTCGCACCTCTTCCTGTTGCTCCTGATGTACGCACAACAGTGAAGTTAGAAACCCGTAACACAACGCGTGCATGTTATTTTGGGCATGACTACCAACTTTATGAATGAGTAAAAGCAATTATGTGTGGTTCAAAATAGGTTAGACAAAACATAAGTATTTTTCAGAGCATCTTCACTCCCACATACACAATGTCTGGAACCATAGTAAAAGTACTTTGAAATAAAATGTCTAAAACAATAGAAGAAAACAGACTAGATAGAAAGTTTGTTGCTTAAAGATTATGTCTGGATGTACTCCTCGTCCTAAATACTAGTTTTGTCTTTTGACCACAACAGCTTTTAATGTTGCACCCTTGTTTTAGTGGTAAACGATACAATGAGAACATTAGATGTCCAGTCCAATCATAGCTCTTACTGACAAATGATCTGACTGCAGGATCATTCTCTGTCAAAAGTGACCCATGTGAACTTGACATTGGACTCATTCCAATGTGAACACTAACACACACACACACAAAGTTTTATACCTGGATAAGACCATAATAAAATCCTTACCTCTGTGCCATGCTGCAGCTCAAACTTGTAGAAGAGAGCCCAAGCATCTCCCAGATCTGGCTCGATCTTTACTGTCCTCAGGAACCACTCTCTGGCTTTGGTAATCTTGCGCTCACTCCAGAACAACCTAAAACATGTGCACAAGATTTGAAATGCATACAAATTAAAGTATCATGCCGAAAAGGTTTGCTAAATACCTAAAGAAAATATGCACTGTAAAAGAGAACATATTATATGATCAAGATTTGCATTAAGAGCAGAGCTTAATAGTGAGAAGGAGAGTGGAAAACCGTGAAAAATGCAGTCATACTTGGCTACAGCGAGCAAGACATGGGGATCATGTTCACACTTCTTCAAAGCATCCACGCTTTTAGTCTTCCTCTGGGGCCTGGCCTCCAAAAACACTGCCTCAGCCCACAGGATACCTTGTAGGACAGAAACACGAGTGGGATGAAATAGAGAATTTGGACACGGACACACACATTAAATAATTATAATATAATAATAATAATTGTGTACTTTTGTCCAATCTGCAACCCGGACAATAAGAAAACTGTCACTGACAATACAAACATTCCCATCTAAACACGTGATTTTGCGCTGGAAATTAGTTTGGAATCCATTCCATTATACTTGAACAGAAAGCAGGTACTGTATCTGTTGTCTTATAAACTTAAGTACAAACAAAGTATGCCAAGTAAATAAATGGCAGTCAGGTTTATGTAGAACATGCATTTTTCCCCATCAGGTGGTTGTAGCGGGTGTAATGAAAGTATATTGGGGTCTATACAGTGGTAAATATTACCTGGCTAACAGCCAATTCAGCGAAAAACAAGGTTAATATTGCAATAAAGACGACAAAATTCTAATTTAAAAAAAGTAATTTGATGACAACTGAGGCCTGATACATTGACTTAATTTCGAGACATTTAAAAGGGACCTGCAGACATTCTGTTTACTGTATAGGTCGAGAAAATGCTTAGTCCTGCTGTTAGGCCTTTTCAAAACCCATTGTCATCAAAATAAAAAAAAGGAGAAATTTAGAAAAGGACTTCTGCCAATAGCAGGAATATATTCTCACCTGAATTGGGGCACTCCTGCAGAGCTTTAGCCATCAGTGTGTTGGAGATGTTCTTCAGTCCAGCGCGGAACTCCAGCCTGACGGACTCCAACCTAGTTAACATGACGACATACACGTCATTTGTCAGTTTTATCTCATCATTTTTAAGAGGTGGTTGGGATAATTTCACTTTTTAAATTTCAAATCAATCTCAGTTTGGGTTTCTGTGCTGTATATGAAAAAAAAAAGTTTTGTTAATTTTTAAATAAATGTGTTCAATAAATCATGAATTTACAAACAAAACAATATGAGTGTAGTGAAAGTGTTCCTAAAGAGCCAAAACTATACCAATGAAGGTAAAGAGGTAAACTACTAGAAATCCAATGTTAATATTTTTAATTGCTCAGCGCTCAAAGAAATGTTCATTTGATTAATGCAACCTCTAAACAGGCGACACATTTGAATTTTAAGCTCTTCCTCAGGCAGCATCCTGATTTGCATTCAAGCGGCTGACCACAGGTTTTCTGTTGTGTACTTACTCTAGGGCTGACTCATTTTGATAATCGATTAATCTGTCGATTAGATAAAAAGTTCTTCCAAATTGACACGATCAACAACACGTAAAAACAACCTAATGGTGGCTATACAACATGTAGATAAAGATATGTTTGATTTGCATAAAAAAATATTTTTTAGGTTGCTTGAATGGACCTGAACTGTTATAAATAAGAACTTATAAAACATTAAAATGCAAATCACAAACAAAGCGTTAACAGGCTCTGCTACATCAAACAGCTTTAACAACAGGCAGAACAAACAGCGGGTATTAGATAAACGAGAAGCTGCTGTGAGACACAAAACGCAATACCTGCCGTGGGTCTTGTAATTAAGATTAAGCCCCCTTCGTCCATTACGGCTCCAACGTGTTGACTTTTGAGATGTTGACGCGTTACTGTGGTGCTACCGTTTCTTGAAAGTTAACTGTTACACATTTTTCCGCTGTTATTTAAAGTGAAGTGCTCCGACGCTGTGGAAGATTTTGGTCTTACAGTTTTCTCCGTGCTTTTCTCTGTGTCTGCTATTTTACAAATGTTTGGGTTGACGTAGCCAGCTCCGTGACACAGCGTGTAACAACAAAGACCCAACGAATCGATAAGGAAATTCGTTGCCAAATATTTTTGTACTCGAATTTTATAGATCCGTTGTTGCAGTCCCAATTTACTCACCAAAGCTCAGGGGTCTGGGGGTTCTTGAGTCGGGCCTTCTCCAGGATTGCTCTGGCTCTGGTCAGCTGTCCCACTCTCTCTTCAAGACGAGACAGCAGCAACCACAGGGCTCCCGAGTGGGGACACTTTTTCAACTACAGCAGCAAGCAAGTCATGGACCACTTTTTAGTGTTCATCAAAAACAAATATGATCACAATTCCCTTTCCTTTGTGCTTACAACACCTAACCAAACCCTTGACCCGAACACTTCCCCCGCTCACCCCTTGGTTGTAGGCCTCTCTGGCCTTATCCATGTTTTCACACTGCTCTTCTATCTGGCCTCGCATCATCCAAAGCTTGGGGAAGTCCTCATAGTGTTTCAGGGCCTCTGTGCACAACTCCTGGGCAGCTTCTATGTTCCCCAACACCCACTCCAACTTCACCGACTTCATAAACACCTGCAGAGATTACAAATATACAAACGTGATTTTCAGCCAGGAAGTTTGTATAAACAGGAGCCATGAACGTCACTTTCAAATCCCCCTGGGCTTGATATATATTAACATTGTTGAAATACTTACCATAGTTTTATCATAGCTATATTTATTCCTTGCACTCTGTTCTTATTGCACTTTATTCTTGCACATTGTTTGTCTACAGCATGTATGTATATTGAGAGTGAGATAAATACCTAGTATGTATTTAGTATAGTATGTATCAAATTCCTAGTATGTACACATACCTGGCCAATAAAGCTGATTCTGATTACCAGCTTTCAAGTGCATCAAATGCCACCTTCCTAGGGCATAGCCTAAATGCTAAACAGCTTCATTAACACCATGTAGTTTTTTTATCTGACACCACAATCAGTTCAGCCAACATTAAAGCAGGCTATCTTTGTCTTATCTGTCAGCAAATACAATACAGTTAACTAAAGGGAGTGTAGCCAGGTCACCTGATAGAGAGAGTGATAGTTTAAGAGCTCTGCTGAAAGCATCTGTCAAACTGAGTAGTGCTGACTGTTTGGAGGTGTAGAAACCTGGCAAGCCTGAACCTGACAAAGACAGCATGTTTGTAGAAGATACTCAAGTACAATGCACTATTAACTTACTAGTAAACACAGGCTTTAAAGCAGTGAATACAATCTGATAATCAAGCCACCCCTAAAACATGGGTCAGAGCTCTTTTCATACCAACGTTACATAATGAAAAACAAACTGTCTGCACTGGTACACAGGGTTACAGAAGTGTAAAAGGACAGGACAGTTTAAATACACAAGCAATCTTCCCCTGTACAAATGAACAGCCAAAAAAAGTTTGGCAAATGTGTGTTTGTTCCATCAATCCTCTAAGTCTTTCCCAAACTTAGGGTCCGTGACCCAGTTTTATTGGGTCGCCAATTGGCAGTGTGAAATGCCTAACAATGCTATGATATGTGAATTCAAACGCTGGTCCGTTCAGCTCAAATGCCGCGTGCTATGCACATACTCATAGAAGTGGAGTTACATCCAGTAACTACTTTTTTTTGCTACTCTGGTCTGTTCAGCTGAGATGCTGTGTGGGGCTATTTACCCCCCAATCCCTTCCTGCGAACCTGGACCTGAAAACGTGTTCGCTCTCTCTGACAGGTAACGTTGAGTGTAGCTGCGATTGCCGACGTTATCGTTGCTAGCCGTGATTGACTCGTGGGCTCGTCCCTAATGTGGATTAGGCAACAAAGAACATTTATTCAACAATGTTTTGACGGTGGAAGATTCAGTAATGTACACTACCGTTCAAAAGTTTGGGGTCACCCAAACAATTTTGTGTTTTCCATGAAAAGTCACACTTATTCACCACCATACGTTGTGAAATGAATAGAAAATAGAGTCAAGACA
>JAVQJL010094334.1:0-14889 GCA_036024295.1 Nannoperca obscura
TGTGTGTGTGTGTGTGTGTGTGTGTGTGAGTGTGTGTGGTGGGGTGAGGTGGGGGGGATTTTTTTTAAATACAGAGGGGTTGATAATTATGGGTTAAATGGGTGCTCTTAGTCAGCCTCCCTGAGTGTGTGTAAAAAAAGGAAGGCGCAGCTAAAGCCACTTCAAGGCCGGCTAATTACCCCGAGGAAGAGAGGAAACATAAATGGACGATTTTGCGGCTATAATGTTACAGCAAAACGGCTACATCAACCTCAGCACGTGAAACGGAGCCACAGCTACTTTTGAAGGCTCCTAGCAGCCCTGCACAGATGTGTGAGTGTGTGTGTCTGTTTGCATCCATATGTGCAAAATCTCTCGAAGCAGAATATGTGTGTGCGCATGTGTCTGTATGTGCTGTGGGTGAGTGTGATTTGTGTGCAATAATTCACACTTTGTTAAATACGGATGTTTTTGCAGGTACATTGGTTCATTCCGTTTTCAAGTAGTCTTTTTCTGTTACACGTGAAGTCTCATTTATTTGTTGGTTTTTGTCTGGTCATTTGAAGTCATGAACAGCCACTGTGGTTTTGTTTAATTATTTACATTCAAGGTCAAGTCAGATTTCAAGGTCAAGTAAACTTCTACACATGCGTTCTGGTGACGCTAACTGATGATGCTAAATAACCAGTTTTGGGATTTTCCCTGCAAAATGTCACTGCTATTGCTGAAAACGTAAAAATTGCACAATTTCCCCTTCCCAGGACAGAGCTGTGTGACACCGGATGTTTGCAGAAATTAATGAAAAACCTTTGATTTGTATCATATTAAGCGGTGATAGACTGAAAGTTGAAATACTCTGAAGGCAGCAATGTCATTAAATCTGAAGTGCATATACCTTTAAAGGTTTGCAGGTAGAAAAAGTGACAGCTTGGCTTGTTGGGTCATCATCAGTGTGGTCTTAAAAGAGGGGGTGTGAGAACTTGAAAAATTGAAACTCATTTTAAAAGAATGCTAACCACAATTACATTGAGTGAAGTTTTTTATGGCTGCACAGTCACATTAAAATAAAGATAAACACATTTCTCTCTAATCAAGCATTTCTTATTCTGACTTATTCTTAAACAATGCATTGGTGTCATGTCCGGTTTGCCTGATTACCAGTGTCTGACTTCTAAATAACGCTCAACGTCAACATCTAAACTCAAACATTTTTGAAAGCACCAATACATCCGATTTAGTGCTGAATTATATAGATATGCCGAAATAGGGTGGTTTACGTCAGCCAAGTCCAGTGTTCCAGGTATTTAAAAGCACATTTTAAATTAGATTTTCACCAGTACCAGTTTGACCTCAGTATTTTTAGTTTTAGTTTTTTGTAATCCTTGAAAGACCAATTCTGCAGTCTTTCTTTTTTCATTCAACCATTTGCCAAGAAGTAAGTAAGGACATTTTTTTCCATTACTAACTTGAAGACAACATCCCCCTTCACTTGAACACAGCATTGGTCACAAGACACAAGTTGGGGGATACGAGTTTCGTACAACACATCACCTCAAACCCTACTTTGCATAGTGTTAGTGTTACCATGACAACATTTTAAGGTTTAAGGTGACCAACCATCCTAACATATTCCTGAACCTACAAGGCTCCTCCTCCATCTGAGTGCGTTTTTTTTTTTTGGGTGGGGGGAGGATAGGCGGGGGTGGGGGGGGGGGCTATTAAGAATGCAGACCACCTTATCTAAACCTCACCACCAACACCACCACCCCTGTTCCCATAATACCTCCTCCCCCGCACCACCAGCTCCTCCTCCCCCACCCTCAAACCTCCCACCCTTCGGCCCTCCGGTACAGAGGCAGTGCGTTTTGTTTTCACGTGTCTCCACATTAAAAGCGGTTTAGCAGTTTGATCTTAGCTCCGCACCCAGCCGTGTAGCATACACATGAGGGTGGGTGTGTGTGCGTGTCTTTGGCCAGTGAGAGAGAGTTGAAGATTTTGATGGATAGGAAAGGAGCTGTTGAAAGTGTGTGTGTGTGTGTGTGTGTGTGTGTGTGTGTGTGTGTGAGTGCGCGCGTGCATGCGTGCGTTAATGTGGAGTGTAGCGTGTGGAAGCTCTGACTTTAAGTGATAAGGTATTCACTTTGTAACTCAGCAGGAGGCCCAGCAAGTAGCACCAGATCTGCCCCTCTGTAGTGCTGATGTTACACACTACACACACACATACACACACACACACACACACACAGACACTCGTGCAAATGGCCCTACATACACACACACACACACACACACAGGCATGTCCATCTCAGTGTACAAAGTAAAATAAGTTAAAAACTTTTCTTCGAAATTTTCATATAAACCAGCGTTTCTGCCAAGCTTTCAAAGACTTAATAGAGCTTGGAGACACACACTCACACACACACACGTCCACGCACTCACAAACTCGCATTCACCCTCGCACAGAAAGGCACATATTTATACTCGCCTCCCACAGAAACAATTACAGTGCCCAGTCCACACACACACACACACACACACACACATATGGCCTGGTTCAAACATATGCAGTGTAACTAAGTCCAAGGGTGCCTGGTTAGCTGCCTTCAACATTGCAAACCGCTGTGACATATCGTATGTCAGCCAGCATGCTGTGAGCGTTAGCAATAACTGGATTTCACGTAAGTTATTGAAAGCCATTTGTAAACAGAAACATGAAAGCAAACAAGCTCGCACGCAGCCTCACTTGATCATCAAAGGCTTATCGATCAAATGGACCTCCTCCTCCTCCTCCTCCTCCTCCTCCTCCTTCCTGCTCCACAGAAAGCCAATGGGAGCAAAGTACAGCATATCTGCCTGTTCCAAACCGTGTTTAAAATATCCAGCTTTCTCCCTTTCTATCTTTCATTCTTGTACGTGTGTGGATTTTGTATTGAATTTTTGTATCGGCGAGCAAAATGCTAATTTCCCCACAAGTGTAGCTAAATGCAGAACATTTTTTCGTGTTCAGCAGTCTAGCTAAATGACATGTCTTGAAATCTTGAAATACAGTTGCCAAACATCATTATTAATTTAATAAAACTGATTTATTTTATTATTTTAATCATTACCTCTTCCTTTGTTGAATTTTTGATCCTTGAGAGAAAAAGAAATACAATTTTATAATACATTTTGCATTCTGAAAGGTCTCTTTACAAATGAATCAGCCACAAAATATATTAATGTGGTTTATGTGAGCTTTATTTCATTGAAGTATTTGAATCAGTCCTGCAACCTTGATCATCTCAACCCAGGTCGTATTTTCCTAATTTTATACTTTATTTTTGTCCCCTTTCATAACATTTCACTCAACACTTTTAATTGCTAAGAAATGGGAAATGGGTCCCTCTGATGGTGAACTTGTTAGCCACACTGACAGAAGAGGTCCTTCTTGGTTCAGATTTGATCTCATTGTTGCTGCACTTGCAGGTTTACACTGCAGTACGTGTGCAATACTGCAATACATGAATGCAGTGGGTGTAAATAAATAAATAAATACATTTAAAAAGCAGGAAGATGCAGAGAAATCCACTTTAAAACAACTAAACAACAACAACTAACAACTAAACCCCTGCAGCCTCGTAGCTCAGCAATTCAGTCAGTGCGAAAAAATGTAGGAGATTGCATAAAAGGTAATTTTAATCTAAACAAATGTTGTGTTGCTGCGTCTTGTCAACAGTCCAACAAAGTGTCGGTGGTGCAGCAGTCTCACGGGATGCACCCGCTGACGTCCCTCCTGCCCTACAGCAACGAGCACTTCAGCCCGAGTCCTCCACACCTACCCACAGACATGAGCCAGAAGACAGGTGAGAGAACACACACACACACATACACCAGAAGTTTATGTACACACAAGTACTGTAAGCAGAGACGTCGAGACACACACGCACGCACGCACACACACACACACACACACACACACACACACACACCCAAACAGAGACACACTCCAGACAGCTGCTGAAATCCTTGTCCACATACACACTGCGATCTGTTTGTGCTGTCTACACATCATTCATCATATTGACACAAATACAACACACACACACACACACACACACACACAAGCATTTCCTCATTTTACCAGAAACACACAGAAGAGTTGCAATATAATAGATGTAATATATTTACATTCTTGTTTTCTCTTTCTTACACACACACACACACACACATTGTCTGTTCGTCATCCCCACTTCCCTCCTCTCTCCTCACACATGGACAAACACACAGACAAACACACACACGCACAGGCACGCATACAGTGTGTGAAGTGGCAGCACCGACTCCGTCAGCCTGTGGCGGTTCCATGGCTGCTCTGAAGTGGCCTGATCCTCTGAAGGGACCGCCAGCCACACACACACACACACACACACACACAAGATGGAAACAATTAGAGTGACAATCGCACAAGCCATCGCTGCAGCACACACAAGGTTCTCCTTAGCAAGCGCTGTACATACACACACTGTACACTGTTTTTGAAAGTCACAAACAAACACACCCTGACATTTAAACACTGCAGGATTTTTGCCTCTCAGGCGGGGCTACAGGGTCAGTGTTGGTTGGTCCATCCGTCTCTCTGTCTGTCTGTCTCACATAATGCTCCGGTTTAAGACATCTAAACTACTGACCACATTTCGGCTCCGTCCGGCATCACTAGCCAAAATCACTGTCAGAGGTAGATCCCCACTGAATCAGCTCAGCACAGTGATGGTCCCCAGAAGACTAACCATATATGGGTACTGCAGGCACCAGGTTTTGACAAGGAAGAAGAGTGCATGGAATAAAAACTACGATATCTCTGGTTCTGCTGCATCAATTTTGATCACTTATTTTTTTACTGCCCATCAGTGTTACGGTTGGTGGTTCAATCCCTGGCTTCTTATGTCCACATGTTGAAGGTTATATGTGACTGAAGTGATTATATAATACTGGTAAAGACGGTTTAATTTAAAAGACAAAAGGTATCGACAACAGATTAAAAAGACGAGATAAGACAGAGTGCAGGCAGAGGTCGGCATCATATATCTCTGTAGCATCAGAGAAGTTAATACAGCTGACAGCCATGAAATCGATCACTGGTCCTCCAACACTGCCTGGGTTTTCCTCGGGAACTCTCTGAAGTTTCGGAGTCTGAACGAGGTAATTGAAGGATTTTGACAGTGACGGCGACGAAAACTAGCGCTTTTTTCTGTGAGGAGGAGAAAACAGACAGAGGTTGATCGCCAAACAAGAAACTTCAGTTGAACAAAAGTATTTTCTTGGCTCTGATTAGATATTGGAGCATGACCTCAGGCAATCTTCTGCCTGCTCCGCCTGGAAATCCCCTTTATCCTGCAAAAACACTCTCCTTGTCTGGGTTAGACTGTGTGTGTGTGTGTGTGTGTGTGTGTGTGTGTGTGTGTGTGTGTGTTTGTGTGTGTTTGTGTGCGTGTCTATGGCTGGCGCTGACACAGTGACTCAGCCCTTAATGACAGACCGAGACACCTGCTTCTAACCCTTTACACGCACACACATACACAAGGCTAACACCTGGCTGCTGCACATAACATTTCTCACACCGTCTCACATGAATTCTGATTGTGTTTCCATTCAGGAACATGATGCACACACACACACACACACACACACACCACCTTACCTCACTCCTTATATCATTCGTCAGCTTGTCAGCAGGTAGGGGTTACCTCATCAGTGATGTCATTTTTCAGGCACACCTATCGGCTCCTCTGTCCTCAAACTGCTCTCCTGCATCGCTGAGCTCCACTTGGATCAATACAGTTTTAAACCTGTTGACAGAAATTCTGAGGATTAAAGCTCAAGTATGGAAAGCTGATCTGAGGCACTTATTTTGCTCGAAATATTAACTCTTGAGTACTGGGTCTCTGCATTAGAACTGAAAGTGCATTTTAAAAAATGATCAGTAGTATGTGATTTAAAGATGTTTTTGAGACTTAGTGTATTGATGTTTTGGCAAATTGGTCTCACAATTCAAATACGATTTGCTCGTGTCCCGTAAATCAGTGCAGGTGTATGTCAGTCATTACAAAACCTGCATTCATTTAGATTAATTAATGATTAATGTAAAACATAGTTATAGTGCTTTCTACTCGTAAACTTGCTACGGTTACACTATTTTCTGATTTAGCATTGTTACAAAAAATGTAAGCGTAATGTTTTTGAGCCTAAACTCTGACTGTTCATTGTCTATTAACTTACTGTAACATTCATGCATTGCTTGTGATCGGGGAACGTCTTTTGGGTATATTTCTGTTCAAAGATGACACCTGTCTTTCTTTAACTTCCTTTGTTATACATCACAGCTCTCACGTTATTCTCACTGCACAGTTTACTTCCTGTGTTGTTTCCATTCGAACCCACTGTCTGTTTACACTGCTGCCTAAAATAAAAAGTAACTGGAGGCTTTATAAACTTTCAAATGTCCCCTTTAATCCCCCCTTTTAGTGAAAGCTAAAGGAAAACTTTATGTATATTATAATAATTCCCTGAAATGAACTTCTTTCACTTAAGATTGACTTGTTAATCTATGGCAGATCAGTTTCACCTTTTTTTGGGCATCAGAAGAAACATAATGATCCAGCCCAGTACAAATGTTGGTAAAAATAAAGATTTCTCTAATCCCAGCTCAACATTTAGCTGCAGTACAGTTTCACAACATGACAGTGGAGGTGCAGGCTCTGTCACTCCCCCCCCGCTTTATGTCTTCACCTCACACCGAACCTGCAAGAGACTTAAAATAAGAGACTTACAGTGACAATGATTGGGATGCAAGGATGCCAGTCTCCGTGGTAACCACAGAGCTTGTGTTCTCGTGCAAGCACACTAGTTAGATCACACAGCAAAGAAAAAGCTCACAATATCAATGAGATATCGGACAACAGTGTGGGGGAAAGTGGAATGGAAATTTAAATGTTTTTACTATCAGAGGACGGCAAATATGTTCTATTTGTCTGGAGGATTAAACAGTGTTACATCCTTTTATAGATGTGTGTTATCTTACCAAAATCTTTGCAAGCTTTTGTTTATGTTTACCAAACCCTGTAGGTGCAATTACACACAAATGTATTTATCTCCTAAATCTGCCCAACTAAGTTTAAACTGTTAAATCAAATTAAATTTAGTTTAAGATCATTGTACTTATAGAAATGAATGTCACTCACTAATCTGAGACTCAAAAAGGCTGAAGTGTGACCCAGCTGGTCAGTCCAGTCAGTTCAGTTATTTCTCCAGCCACCCATAACACCACAGTCAGCATGTGGTAGATCGCAGTCGATCCGGCACCGTCATATTGCTTTGGCTGTTTTTCAGATATGACTGTTGGCTCGGACAATCGAGCGTAAAATACACAGAGAAAAAAAGCAGAAATGAAAGATGTCTGCTCGCTGTTAAACTGTAATGTGCACGATTAACACTTACTGTACAGCTTTGTCTGGTCTTCAGATATTACTGTACGGAGAAGAAGGGTGAAGTAACAAGTTTCTAACAGCATGCTTCTGTCACCTGAGCAGAACCGAGCATTGTCACTGCATTTGGGAGTATTTTTAGGTATTACTGGCAATATTCTATATTTACCTTAGTGTCAACAACTCCACGAAAAGGCCAAAACAAACAAAGAATTGATCCTCCTCAAAAGTATTGTGTCTGCGTAGCTAAAGCCTGATATAGCGTATTCCTCTGCTATAGAGCTCCGTAATTGTCTAAAAGCACACACACAATGACGCAAACACTAATTTATTTTGGGTCAAACCCACATACAGCATCCTGCTCCTGTAAATAGTCACAAGAGCACCAAATGTGTAACCGCGGCTGAAAATAGTCCCCAACAATATGCACTTTTTAATCCTGTTTGCTAAAGTAGTAGGAATCAGTGAGCTTTGTGCACTGAGGCACTGTTGGTCTTGTTTGTTTTCATTGGGATTAGTTATAGAATAATGGCAGCCTTATCTTTTGAGTTTTCTCAAAGTTTCAGTGTTCAGTTGAGTTTTATATCTAGGCTTAAGACCATAGCTCCTACGTTAAAGTAACTCCCTTCTGCGGTAATTTGTTACCTTTTAATTATTTAAGAAAAGAACTACTCTTCATTCTATTCTATACTTTTGTCGTCTTTACGTGTATTGTTTTCTTTATCGATCAATCACTTTTTTTGTCTCCAAAGAGCAATTCAGAAGAGAAACAAAAGATAAAGCACAAAAACATACCCTAAATTAAAAATGATTGAACATAGAGAATACAATTAAAGAATATGTCTAAGATGTTTAAAATGATATCCTCTGATCATGTTACCTTTTCCTTTACATTTTTACATTGTTGAATTGATGGTGAGAATGTGAGTCACTTTGCTTGAAAACAACATGAGAAAAAGAGAAACGGTGTATTGGAAGTGAAATGTGATGAATAATAAGAGAAAGATTAAAGTCATATTGGACATGGCTTTTATAATCTGTACTTTTATACTGTAAAAAAATGACTTTTACTATTACTGTGACTTTTTATGTTTGGTCTTAACAAAAGTAACTGTTCCTATACCTGAGTAAAATTTGTCAGAACTCATTACCGCCCTTACTGTAACAAAACACTACAGAGTTTCTGCTGGTCTTGGGCTCTTTTATGTACACCACACAGGCTGGCTGTCAAGTCATTTAAAGGCTCAGATGCTGCAGATACTTGCACTCTCAGTGGTTATAACCACCACAGCACATTATCAATGCAGGAATACTATTTTCAGCACCTCATCTCTCGTTTTAACATGCACACGTTGTGATACCGAGCTCACGCAGAGCCGGTTTGACTCAAGTGTTTCCCAAGACGTTGACATGGAGACCGTGAGATAGTCGCTGTAGTCGTCATTAGACGGCCGCTTTAAAAGGGGCATTCCAAAGAAAACTGCCCCATTACTGCTGCTAATTTTCCCCTTCAGGTTTCCCAACAACAAACAGGGCTGATAGTGTCAGAGCTGAAGCAAAAGCATGACTTACAGAAACCAGCATCATGTTTCCATCACAGATTAACGGTCAAAATGGAACGTGTTACATTGTGTTTTTAGGATTTCTGTTTTGATGTTGGCCATACAGTCATTTCAGGGAACAGGGGTGATTTTGGAAAAGAGGATGTGAAGTTCACCATGTCATCAGAAGAAGTATTAACAATCATTGTTATTAATGCCGGTAGTCACAGTTAATGTCTGTTAAAAACAGACTGTTGAGATTTCATCAAAAGCAATTTTTAACATAGTTGCCGTCTGGCAAAACAACAAAATGGTTTTGTTGTTGTTGTTGTCACACGGTGCTGTTGTCAGTCTGAACACAACCTGAGCGTAAACCCTGCGTTTACAATAAACAGACTTTATATGTCGAACCTTGTTTATGTGAGTTTGACGCATGCTGCTGGGAAAACTCCTCCGTGATGTGACACATGCACACCTGTGACGGGAAGATGTCACAGCGGGCATCAGAGCGCCTCTTTTAAAAGCTGTTTATCACAGAGTAATGTACTGGATACAGAGCTTACAGGTGGAAGACCTCAGCTGCTGACGTCTGTCTGATGAACACACTTTGATTTTGACTCTTTAAATACCAATTAGACAGTTAGGCCAATTATAATATCTCATTGGCAAACCATTAGTATTTCTGTAAATAAATGTTATTCTTCTTTTTTATCCTTCTTTTCATTCTTCTTTGTCCTTCGTCTTCATCTTCTTCTTTTGTCTTTTTCTTCTTCTGTCTTCCTTCTTCTTCCTTTTTCTTCTTCTTTCTTTGTATTTCTCCTTTCTTCTTCTTCTGTCTTCCTTCTTCTTCCTTTGTCCTTTTCTTCTTCTTCTGTCTTCCTTCTTCTTTCTTCATCCTTCTTCCTTCATCCTCTTTTCTTCTTTTGTATTGTTCTTCTTAAGCATCTGTTTTTTTTTGAAGATTTAAGTGAAGTTTATTTGTTCACACCAACCACATAATTGAAATAGTGTAATAAAGCATATGTATTTGTCATGCAGTAGAGAAATAAACCGTGGGAGGCAGAGGGGAAGGCGAGAATGAATGCGGGAGAGGCCATAAAAGTATATAGAGGGTGGATAAATTCATAGAAACGACTAAGGGAACGATGGGAGAGGAACCAAAAGAGTGGAGGTCTGTAATGAAGACTGAAGAAGTCCGGGAAGGAGGGGGGAAAAGAGGTGAGAAGGAGGACACAAACGAGGATTAAGAGGGTCTGGGCAGTGGAAGGGCGGATGAGGGAGCAGAGGACAAGGGAGGAAGGGTGTGGTGGGACAGACGGAGGGAGAGGAGGAAGGATCGGAGTGGTGAGACAGGTCGACTGACTCAGTCACATTCCTGTCGTCCAGATTTATGGTGGCTCGGGGTCCTGAAACAGGCCCAGAGCCACGGCCAAATTACAGTTATCTAGAGCATTCCTCTGCTGCAAACACAGGTTAGCAGCCGGGCCGCGCTAAGTGCTAGGTGCTGCCTGTTGACAAATGACTTCCTTTGAAGGGCACAAAGAGGGAGACCGAGAGAGACTGGATATTTACTGTGTGAGGGCAAAGAGTCGAGCTGTCTGTGTTTCTTTTGCTGGAAAACATTTCTGCTAAAAGTAGAGATGAAGAATGCAAGATGATTTGTTTGTGTGCATGTTTGGGTGTTTGTCTGCTCATTTCTCTGTGTGTGTTTCTATAATGTGGGAACTTTTACCACAGCCCCTAACTGGAAAGCAACTGGTGACATCAGCTCCAAGTGGAGGGTCCTACACTCACACACACACACACACACACACACACACACACACTCACACACAGCCTCTTTTCACACACACTCACTGACACACAGTGCGGCAGGATGGGAACAGAAGCGTGTGACCTGTGTTAAGGACCTCTTTGTGTTTAACACCAGGTTCCCAGACTACTAATAACGCTAATAGCCCATCAGACTCGGGGGGGCCACTGACCTCACCTAACGAGTGTGTGTGTGTTTAAAAGACAAAAAGACAGAGAAATTGCAACAGTTATTACGTACATGTATTACATGTGTGTACTTGTGATGTCTTTAGCAACAAAATGAAAGAAAGAAAAGGTGATTACAATCATTGTGTGTGTGTGTGTGTGTGTGTGTGTGTGTGTCCGTCCTCCAGGCGTTCACAGGCACCAGTCCCAGGACCTCTCAGGGTACTACTCCCTCCCTCCAGGCGGCGTCGGCCAGATCACTCCCTCCATGGGCTGGTGAGTCTCTCTCTCTCTCACACACACACACACACACACACACACATCTGCACATGCTGTGACTCACTAAGTCCTTTGTGTACTCGTGATGACCTTGTTATAACTCTCAGTCTTTCCGTAACAATAAAAGACTGACGAAGAGCTGAAACTATTAGTCGATTAATCTATTTGTTGAGAAAATGCTGCTAATTGATGAACTTTTTTTTTTTTTTTATACAGATAAAATAAGGTAGATAGTAGTAGATATTAGTCATTATTCACGCAAACATTAGAACTTGCAGCTTCCCAAATGTGAATTATTCCTGCTTTTCTTTGTTTTCTGTAACAGAAAAACTGAAAACTTGTGGTCGGTTGTGATTGCCATTTCTCACTGTTTTCTGACATTTTAGTGACCAAACGTTTAGTTTAATCAATGCAAATAATCGTTTGCCCCAGCCCTACAAACACTGCTGTCTTGTACCTAAACTAACCTCTAACACTGACACAATCATTTTCTCCCCCCAAAAAAAGTATTTCCTTCCCTAATACCCTCATCATCATCATCATCATCATCATTATCTCACAGCATGACATGTACACACACATTCGCATACACACTCTGACCCAGGTCACCCTTACATGCATCACTGTCTCACCTGGTGTCAAGAGGAGCTAACCCATGGCCCCACGTTGGCATGGAAACCACCTCCTTCGATCCTCTGTGTTTGGGACTCTTACTTCAACCTGTAGCCAAAAGAAATCTGCACAACTGCTAAATTTGAAATATCAGAGTAAATACTGAATTACTATCCATGTTACAGACACTAAAAGTCTTTATCTAGTCACAAGCAAGTCCTCTGAGAGAATGTTTTTACTGACTAAAATCAAATGATCAATGAAGAGACTTTGTGTGGTTTAAAACTGGATGTTCATAGAATGCGAAGGCTGAACCGAGCATCGTTAAATGAGACGGTCTGGTCTATGGAGGATTTCCTATTTGCTCCACCCCTGTCGCTTAGCAACCTTGAAAGTTGCTGTTGAGGTCTGCCTGGGTTTTTTTTACATTTGTATCGTTAGCTGTCTGTGTGAGTTAAAACCTAATACTAACTTTTAAAAGTGGAATCCTGCTCGGCTGCTGCTGACGGTACATTTGGGGACGCCAATCTCTTGCGTGCAATGCATCTTGGGACAGTTTGGGCCGCGATGGATACAGCTGTTGGATCCTCCAAATTCGGGAGAAACACTGTATCGGATGCGGCCCCTGAATTGAGACAAAACTCTGCTCAAGACAGTGCCTTCACATCTAAATATGGAACGTGCCTTCCTCAAGATGTGGTGGATTCTGGGAAATGTTGGCAGGTTCGGGTAGATTCTGGCCTTAAATAAACTAGCAAATATCAAAAGTAGCTTGTTTCTGGCATTTATCCACTACGTTACGAAAGCGGCAGCAGCAGCAGCGTAGAAAGCTCCATAGTGTGGGACGTCTGCAACGGCCACATCTGTTCCATATTCAGTCATTTCATTTAGAGTTTCCATCAATTCTGAGTCGACTGTGAGCTGGCGATGTCATGCTGGTTGATTGTGAACTTATAATGTCAGGCTTCCATTGATTTATGGATCAACACAAATCCATTTATTACAACCTTCAGAATCTGTGCCTGGACAAAATCCCCTGCAGGAACAGTTAAAGGCTTACATCAAATGTCATGGAGATTTGGAAACGGAGGCTTAAAACTTTTGTGTGCATTTGCTTACATGTGTGTTTATGTCTCTTTTTCATGTTTCTGTAGGACGAGCTGTGTGTCCCCAGACATTTCTCAAGTCTGCGATTCACAGACGTTTTATCTTTTTCAGACACTTCACTATGGATTTCCACAAATATTATTAACAGCTAATCTCCTTTAACCCCAGATTATCTTCTTGTTTTGGCCCCTTGAGGTGTGCTTGTTTGTTGAAGGATGAGGAGGGGACAACACAGAGAATGAGTGGTTAAATGTCAAACTGTTGTTTTCTGTTGTATTAGCCTGGTTTCTCCTCCTGTCCCTCCACGACCACCTCCATGTGTACCCATGGCCTGTTGGCTGGTTGGCTGGTTGCCTTGGACCAGGAGGGGGGTCAGGAATTCTTTGAGATATGTTCTGTTGTTTGTAAGGATGCAGCTTTGCAGTGGCGACCGCTGTGGTGGGAGCGTAAGTCTAACGAGCACTGAAGGGGATGTTGCAAAGCCTCTTTAACTGTCAACCAAGCAGAGTGGGACTGCAGCACAGCCTCCTCCTGTCCCCTTAAGAAACGATGGCCAGTAAAGATCGGTTTATGCCCGAAGAGAACTAGTTTGTACGACAAGTTGTCCGACCTCGTCGAAAGGAGGGCTGGAGAGCGGCCATCGTAGAGAGGGTGGAGGCACAGTGTCGTTTAAATACGGTGTTAACAGTGCACCTTTTCAGACGATCTCTCCTGGGAGGACAGTGTATGTTCATCCGTCTCTGGTTCAAAAAAACCCACACATTCCGCAAGCCGCAATGTGCCAATCACAGTAGAGTTTCCTGTGATGGGTGTTTTCACTCTTTCACTAGATACTAGGGTCTTCCACCCCCATAGTCCTTCACTGGTTTTCACATCATACGTGCAGATAAGGAGGAGGACCATGCACAAATGCAGTATAACTATGCATGCAGTACTTTGTTTGTTAATAAACTATGTGTTACTTGAAAATCTTTCACCTAAATTTCTTTGTGCGCTCCAAATGTTTTTCATTTAGGAGCACATGTACCCCTTGGGGAAACGTTTGTACTTCAAGGCAGTAGAGTTGTACTTATTGGTCCTTCTTACAAAATTCCTGAAGAGCAGGGGAGCAGTCAGAGGTCTCGTTGAGGCCTTTAGTGTCAGAACAAGCAGTTACTGTTTGAAACAAAGCATGGAAGCAATTCCCCTTTTTGCCGCCGCTGACATCTTTTTCAAACATGGTACCTTTGACTGAACCTATTAGTTTGCAGGAATGTAATTACTCTGTTGTCACTTGGAGTCAGTGAGTGTAACAAAGCAAATTCTCAAGGCGCTGACCGGCACAATAGAGCAGGTGGCCTAGTTTTTCATTTCATTCCCAGCATACCTCTGTCTAGCCATGCCTTTCAAACGGGAGGTATTTTTCTGTTCTAGCGCGACGTCACCGTCGCTCACATCAACGATGTGTGCGACCTGTTTGATGGCGCGTACGAGGGCTGGCGTTTCAAACCTTTTTGACTACGGATCAAAAATAGATCACATTGATTGAAGGACTGATTGATGTGTTTGTGGATTCTGAGACCTGGTGTATGCAACTTCCTGGCGAGATAAATAAAAAAAAACTGCGTCTGGTTTGAACCACCTTTTATCTAAACAACACTTAACCTGTGTTGTAGTGTAAAACAGGATTACAGCATGAACGGTCCTCCGGGAGCTGAGCACAGTGATCTCTGGATCTCTTACCAGCCAGAAGGCCTCTGTGCTGGGCTTTACTGTACGTGAAGGGCTGCCTCCCGGGGCTAAAGATTGGATACAGTGAAGAAGAGGAGGATGAGATGAGACATGGAAGTGTGTGTGTGTGTGTGTGTGTGTGTGTGTGTGTGTGTGTGTGTGTGAAGGTGATGATTGTAAAAGTGGTTTAAATACTGAGTGCGTGTTTGTGCATATGTTCA
>JAVQJL010094336.1:0-12015 GCA_036024295.1 Nannoperca obscura
ATGTCTTGACTCTATTTTCTATTCATTTCACAACGTATGGTGGTGAATAAGTGTGACTTTTCATGGAAAACACAAAATTGTTTGGGTGACCCCAAACTTTTGAACGGTAGTGTAACTGCCCATAAAACGTTGAATTTGAATTTTATGCTTCGGTTTTTGTGCACATTACAAAAAGAAAGTGTTAATTAGTGAGCTTTAGACGTGCTGGTTAGTGGATTTTGTTCTTGTTAGATACATCCAGGCTACCCGTTTCCAGTCTTTGTGCTAAGCTAAGCGCTCGTGGTAGCTTCACATTTACCATACAGATATGAAAGTGGTATCAATCTTTTCATCTAACTCTCTGTAAGAAAGCGAAGAAGCGAATTTGCCAAAATGTCAAACTAGTCCTTTAACAGTCCATCAGACTTGTAGGAGACATCAGCTTAAAATACATAGAGAAGAAATCTCCAAAATAAATAAAATCACAATCATGCTAGAAAAACAGTTATTTACAATTGTTTCCTCAAAAACAGACTCTATTCTTAGATCTTAAATCACCTGAATGCTATGAATCACAATACATGTGATGAATCTCGCCCCCCCTCCCCCCCGTTCATTTGCTCCTTCTTTCTGTACTGGTCAATCGAGCGGGAAAACTCACTTGTCTTTGGGCCACATAGCCACGTGGTTGTACAGGTAGTAAGACAGGTGGTTGGGCACCAGGTCTTTGCCAGACACACGGACGTCCACGGGGTACCAGTACTCAAACTCCCTCCTCAGCCTCTGTAGATGCTCTTTAGGGATGCTTGTCTTGGGGAAAGGAGACGTCTTAAAGAAGATAAAATCCCACACCTCTCTGGTCATCTGCTCCGGCCTGCGGGAAAGAAAAAAAAAAAGGACAAGAATGGTCAAGGGTAAAATGAGGGATGAAGCAAGGAGAAAATAATTAATTAAATGTGTGTCAGAACAGATTTGAGGATACTTAAATACAACAATGAGCTATGAATTGATTTTTGAAAACGGTTTCTGAAAGGCAACATTTGTCATTGGGAATGTTTTATTTATTTATTAATTGTATTATTTTATTTCATGGATGAATACCGAGAAACAAATTGACTTAAAAAAAAAAAAAAGTGTGAAAAGCAACACCGGCCATTTGAAATGATTACATTTTGTTATTAAATCGGAGTCTTTTCTCCCTCAGGTGAACCATGTCTATGATTGTTTGAGGACAGAAAGAGGAAGGAGGAGAGAAGGAGAGGCAGCGAAAAAGGAGGCAGAGTGAATCAGTTAGGGCCTAATCCTTGTTCAGTGTGCAGGCATGTGTGTGTGTGTGTGTGTGTGTGTGTGTGTATTGTGTCCATACTTGATTCCCAGTGGTGAGGCTCCCTGTCCGTTGAGCACACCTCCCTGGAGGAGGTGGGCTACAGTGTAGTAAGCCATGTAGATGGTGGAGTCCGATAGGGACTCAATCAGCCACTGCTCGTCCCAAGGCAGCCGCGTTCCTATGGTAACCAAAAAGCGGGCACACACGCAGACGCAGACACACACACACACACACACAAAACCAGAGACAGAGAACGACACACACACAACCATGGAAGAGAAAGAGACAAGATTTTGAAGAAAGACAATTGTTGTCTCCTCTGTGCTGACACAATCTTTTGTTGCATTTGCCATCTCGTCAAGCTGGTTACATTCTGGTGCCAAGAAAAACACTAACGCAGTGGAGTAAGTCCTGGGCTTTATTGTGTAATCCTTGGCAAACAAGCTGAGATGTAATACTTCATTGTCAAATAGACTAAACTAAACTCAACCAAACTACAAGTGGCTAACCTGCTACACCTAAAATAAATAATATTTTTTCATTCATTTGAACTTAAGTTATCATATATGTTATTATGCTTTAAGTTATCATATAAATCATTTAAAAATATTTCTGAATATTTTTAAAACCTCAAGAGATGTTAGTTTTACACAGCATATATACTTTGTGACTGGGGTACAGTCAGTCTATGGCACATAGGTTCCTCTGTATAAAAACAGAACCCACATATATTTTCTTTCTAATCACATTTACCAAAATACAAACTTAATTTACAAACGTACGTTTTACACACAGCTAATAAACCATGTTTTTTGAGGAAAACATTGAAAATATAAAATGTATGTTTGCTCTTATAAGGGAGACAGAAGTGAAATGATTCTGCACAATCTGCACCTTACAGTAAAAACTTTATGCTTCATGTTCTGAAAATGTGTGGGGAGATTTCTACAGTGGGAGTCTACAAAAGGCCTGGATTGCACTGCTCTGGCCTGTACTGTATGCCAGCTGGCCTTCAGTCTGCATCTATTCCTGTACGAACAGAGAGGCAGACTGTTGCTAGGTGCTTTATCGTCAGTCCTCTGTCTCCATCTATAGACCAAAAACACTAGTTAAAAAAAAATCCCTGTTCACCTTTGGCAGGGTGGTACATTTAATCTCAATACAAGAAACAATGTAACTTTTGAAAAAGATGCAGTAATGTAGCAGCGACACAGTTGTATAATGTCATCCACATTAACAGTTCCTGCAGTCCTGACACAATTATCCACACAAACACAAACTATAGAGGCGAACGCTCACCAAGTCCGTAGGTACGAGAGCAGGCATGCTCCTGTAGCCAGGCCAAAGTGGCCTCAAAGTTTCTCCTGGTCTCCTCACAAAATCTGTGTAGGGTTGAAAAAAGTAATTATATTTATTTTTAATTTTCTAGACCTACACGAGAACCTCCACCAGCACGGACAAACACTGCACAATGCAAAATATGAATACTGTGAAGGGAATACAGAACGTCAGAGCGTCAGTGCCTTACGTCTCCAAAGGCTTGAGGGCTTCATTGGCCTGCTGCTTCCACTCTGCATCCCCATAGTCCAAATACCTGAAAGACACATAACATCAAAAGGAAGCCCAACAGGCATTGAAAATACAGACCATCTCAGAATATCTTGGCCATATTTGGTCATAATTTACTTTTTAATCAGCACCCATTTAAGAAAAAAGCTACCTCACAAGAAAAAAAAAGAAAATCTTCCATGCAGCTTCAGACTCACTTAGGACAAATCATTTTTTCCTATGTCTAATGAACACACTATTGTGGTCAGATTACACGTGGCACTCACCACTGGTCACAGAGGGCCACCACACACTCATCCGCTGAACGCGACATGACCTGTTTTTCTGGCTCCATGTAGATCATGGCCTCGCCCTGTGATCGATTAGTACAGAGTCAACATCATTCCAGGGAAATATGGATCAAAACATCTATCACACGTGGCATATTGTGAACTCGGAGGTTCTCTCGGTGTGCAAACATAACGACACACCAAACGCCAACCAGGATACTGTCAGAAATGTCTTACCCTCTCAACCATCATCTTCTGGATGGGTTTTTTCACATCCTGGACCTTCTGCCCCTTGTAGCCATCGACCAGCATGATCTGAGACACAAATTCATTCACAGAAACATTCATACTGAAGCTTTCACAATTCTGGCTGTTCTGTCAACAGGGAAAACGTGTTGTGTTGTACAAATTCAGCCTCTTCTAATGCATTTTTTCAGTAGTAAACAGGCAACACAAAACCAACAGGTTAATGAATAATTTTGTGTAGTTTTAAGGTCTGAAGCACTTTTGCGTCTGGGAGATAAATCATACAAGCTTCAAACCAACAGTTAAATCCACGGGCGGCTTGCAGAGGGCATACTGACCCGGGTAGCGGTTTTCTTTTACTCATTAATGACTCACCCCTTCATAAAATCCCTTCAGGTAAACTTTCTCCTTGGCCTCAGCCAGCTTCTCCTTGTCATTCTGGCTCTGGATCTTCAGCTCGTCACACACCAGAGGAGCAGATAGGTTCCCGTAGCCTGGTATCTCTATGATAGGAACCTGACGTGTGTGCACACACACACAAACACACAGACACACATATTAACACACATTAGCAACTCAGGATGAATTTGTCTTTTCTACTAGAATTGGTGCGCTCAGTGCAACCGGACTAAAATCAAACTGACTTTTGCAGATCAGCTTACCGGCTCAAAGGGCAACACCATCTTGTCCTCAATTCCATACTTCTCCCGTAGAGCCTTTTGAAAATGCAAACCATTAAAAGTGACTGTTAATAAAACAAACTTGAGCAAATAGCACAGCAGACTCATTTAAAAAGGTGTTTCAGATTGTATGCGTTTCTCTGCAGCAGATTTCATTTGAGGTATAAAAAGCAGCATATTAGAAATGTTATGTTCCGTAACATCACCTGTTTTTTCTTGATGTCTCTGAGAGCAGCGATGTCATCAGGAGCATCAGAAGGCACACTGGTAACAACCCCGGTACCTGAGGGAAACGCAGACAAGGCAAAGGGCCAATGCATAAAATGAATCAATGCAAATCAGTTAGTATGTTTCCCAGGGACAGTATAATTTACATTATATTATACACATTCAAAGCTATTAAATGCCCATTTGCCAACACATTTCTTGACGCCGAGCAGATACACTGGAGCAATTAACTACCTAAAAAGAGGGGAAGAACAAATAAATATCTTCAGGAAACTGATAAATGCCAACGGTTGTCCTGGATCCTCCCTCACTCTTTGCTCTCCGTAGCCCTTAGAATCAGGACACACTGGGCTCGAGAGATTCGTTCTAATTGAAATTCTGACATTTCAGCTTAGTCATTCAGAAATTCCAATTAAGGCTGTAAAAATGAATCAACGGGACACCTGAAAGCAAACAAACAAACAAACAAACTACACCCCTCGAGCACCGCAGACCAGGAAAATAAATAGCACTGACTTCTAACAGAACAGAGGCAGTCCGAGTGCAATTACATCCATTTTATATGTTTACAAATATTCTCCCTCGGGGGCGCCATTACTTTCATCTTTTAACGTCACAGCACTTCACTTCAATTCTACGGTGACATTGGTCTGCTATTTTGAGCCTACCCCTGTATTTGTTTCACAAGCTCCTCCAACAGTATCTGAGACGAGGAGGAATAAGAGATAAAGCTCAGTGCAGATTTCCTGCAGAAAGTTAGTACCTACAGCGTCAAAAGCTGGAATATTTTATCTTTATATGAAACACAGATGGATGTTGACACATCTCAAGTCGCTTCTGTTGAACTATTTGCCAACTGTGGGATGCATTTCACTCGAGTTCAAGCACATACAAAAAAAAGAGAGTGTAAGGTGCCCCCACTCTAGGGTATTCTGACTGCTGTGAGAAACTCTGGCAAAGAAGTGTTTCAACAACTAAGACGCTTTAACCAATGTGACAAATATGTGCCTTGAAAAAAAAACAAAAAAACAATGTAACCTCACTGAATAAATTTTTTCTCTTTGCTCTTTTTCCTAACTTCTTGACTCCTACCTTTGTCCTCCTTGATGGTGAGCATGGGCAGGGCATAGATGATCTTATAGGAGGTAAGAGGAGCACTCAGAGCACAGCCAAGGATATCCTAGACACAAATGATGCAGAGTAGAAGTAATACATTTAAAAAGAATCCATTGTGCAGGTTGTTTGTGCCATGGTCATGAAACCATGTCCCTCCATATGTCTTTACACCGCCTAGCTACTTAAATTCAAAGTCTTCAATGAATGATATTAATTTGTCTTTATCTTCCGGAAATACAAACTGCTTAACTGTTTTGAAATCAGATTAGATAACAGTGTTTGCCTTATGCCATTAGCTTGAGTTAAATCAAAACAAAACATTCAACTTAAAATGTATTTGCAGCTAGAGGCGAGAAACACACAAAGTTAGTACCTGTCCCAGTATTTCCATGATCACTGGCACCACGCCATTCTCTTTGGTGAAGCCCTGGTAAGACATGTTCCTGGCAGACCTACTGGTGCAGATGAAGATGTCTCCGCTGGTTGTCTCAAAGGCAACATACTTCATGTCGGGCCTCACCCAGCAGTTGGTCTGACCGAACATGGTCTCAGGTCTCAGAGTGGCGGCCACCAGGAAGATGTTTTTTCCTTTCATGCCGCTGTGGGGAGGACAGCATTAGCATTTTACATGCGTCTCAAAAGAAGAGCTAGTGGCACGGTGTTCAAGATAAGTATTATACTTGAGTGCGTGTAAAAAGTGTTCGTTGCTACCTGCTGTAAAAGACTTTGGACTTGAATTTCGCTGTGTACGGTTCGACCATTTTCATCTTGATCAGAGTGTACTCCTGAGGTCCAACACCCTGCAGGTGGAGAAAAACAATAGTAGGGATGAAAAAGACCAAAATACAGCACTCAAATCACCTCAGCTCAAAGTAAGAAACAGTTTTCAATTATTTAAGTTTGTCCTAACGTAATTTTTTTTTAAAACAATTACAAAATTCAATACGTGGAACTTTTTTAATTACCTGTAAACTGCAGGAATAGGCAAAAAGGGTAAGTCAAAAAAAATCACTACTGATCCCATGGCCAAGTTGTTTTAAAGTGAAGTAGTGCAGTAAATTAGCAGTAGTATAAAGAACAATCATTTAGTCGTTGGCGAAATTGTGAGAACACAGCCCCTTTTAATGTTTGCTGCAGGACTCACAATTGATCATCTATATTCGTATCACAAGTTTTGTTTTTCGCAACTATTTTATGGAGACACGTAAGTGTACCTCTCCTGTCTGCCTGTCGTGGTCCATGCATGGCTGTCCGTCCCTGGGGGAGTAGATGGTGTACCTGCAGAGGAGTCGGGGACAGTCACATTACATCACTGAAAGAACACCCAATAACACAACATCAAATTAAACTGCCGGAGACTAAAAGTTAAACTGTAACATCAGCCATCTCCAAATGTCTTAAATTTAAATATCCACTTTGCTTTTACCCCACGGGAAGACATGACATTGATACAGGACATTTCAGGCAAGACAGTCCCACTGAACGCGATAGCAACAAAAATAAAGACATTACCATCTTTTATGATGCGAGGCACTTCTAGCTTTCCTCTGCATTAATGCAAGGACAGCGGTTACACAAGTGAACAGTCACATCGCAAATTGTAAACCACATCACCTTTTGCCAAACTTGATCTTTTTTCTTTCCTTCAGTGTGATGAACTGCCACCTAACGAAGGAGTCATAAAAGGGGTTCACATCGGTGGTGATGAATGAACGCCTCCAGTCCACCTGTCAAGAAATAACATGACTAAATTGCTTAAAGATTTATTGTCCAAAAACAAAAAAAGGTACAGAAATAAAACAGACAGTTGTTTCCTAGAGTTACATTATTATTATTAGTCACCTTGACTCCCATCTGTTTGAGGTCTTTGACAGCCAAAGGAGGGAAATACTCCAGCCAGTGCTCAGCATTGGCAAACTTAGAAATATCCCGGTCATTCAGGCCCAAAGACCTCATTATGTCCCACTGGAAATTGGCAGATCCAGATTTGGCCACTGCTTTACTCTTAAAAAAAAAGACAGGAAAATTATTAAAATTGAAACACCCCTTGTGAATGCTGAGCCCCAAAAAAAAAATTGGAATAATGAACCGTTGTTGTTAATGACAAAAACATTCACTAAATTCAGTATTTTTTCATCCCTATGTGGAAAAATCAGTCTGGTCCCTCAGATCCTGACCTTCTTGCCCTTTGCTTTGTCCTTGATGATGATTTCATCACACGTCTCTGGCTTCTCCTTCTCTTCTTCCTCCTCGTCTGGAAACAGTGGAGGGTTTCCATACAGCTCCATCTCACGCTTCAGCTTGTCTGCGCATGCCTGCCGGATACAATATGTATGTATGAATATCATAAAGAAGGAAAAGGTAGTCTGTGTGTGGGGGCTGAAGACAAGTGGTTCTAGTAACACATTAAGTACATTACTTAATGTACAGGGCAAAATCAACAGTTATCGCACCTACAATGGCATCCTATCTGAGTATGTAACTACACACCCAGGACCAATGTGATGGATTGAAAAAAAAAAGTTACACCAACTTTGATAGGCATTCCTGTGCAGTGCAGTCCAAATGGGAAGAGGCATTTCTTTCCTTTCAAAGACTGGTAACCAACAGCAAACTACGAGAAAAAAAAAATCAGACGGCAGAATAAGTCGAATATTTAAATCTCAAGTATTTGTCATGAGTGCAGACTGAGAAAGTGTATTTTTGTATACAAACTTACCTCGCACTTTGACAAGCTGAACGTGTGGCCGAGGTGCAATCGGCCGTTCATGTATGGGTAGGGGAAGGTGACAAAGTACTTGTTTTTGCTGGAAGGAAAAGAAAAATCTAAAAATCTATAAAAACATGTAAGTTGAGACCAAAAGGATTTCATATGTGGAATCTTTTGCCAAGCAAAGTGCCGCGGACTGGGAAATAACATGGAGAAACCATTAGTGTCAAAGGCTCACCCTGGATATGTTAACTGCATCACACGACTTAAGCTCAGAGCTTCACACACACTTTTAAGGGTTTTTTTTCCATAATGGCAGAAAATATTACAAAGCTACTACTACATCTACACTTGGTGCTCATAGTTGCATCAGGAAGAGATCAGTTGAAGGAAGTGCACCTGCAGAAACTGGTCTGACATTCTTGAGTATGGCAATCTATGTGAATTGCTTTCTTCACAGATGGTCTTACAACTGCATATTGGACCATTTCTGGGTCAACTGTGTGAAGGAGAGTAAAACTCTTAGGTAATAAAACATTCTTCATAATAGCGGATACTCACTTTGTGCTTTCCCCAATTGTTGTTGGTGCATCAACCTCAAATGCCCCCTCCTTTTCCCATTTCTCCTGGATCTCTAGCTCAATCTTTCTCAAAAAGTCCAACTTTGCTGTTCCCTTCCGCTCCTGGAATACAATGACGAGAGAAATGTTTGTTCATTTGAGAAAAGTCAGTACAGTGACAGCTGCAAGTGAACTGAATACAGATTGTATTATGACAAAAAAGAAAACTTTAAGGAAACTGTTACGAAAACGAGAATATAATAGAAAAGAATAGAAAATATTAGAAATACAGTTTAACGTGAAAACAGCTGTTATCTCTGGTCCAGCTGAGTCAGATTTCTTTCAAGCCTATTTCAGTAGAAGCTCGACAAGTAGCTTATGTTAGCTAACTTAGCTAATAGCTACATTAATATATATATAGATATTATGTATCCACAGCCTCTAAGATAACGTTGACCATCCTAAATTGCAGATACTTAGAGCATTTAACCTACCGTCATTCTGACTCAAATTACGAGCTATTTACTATTCTATTGGTTAGACAGAAGAAGTAGTAGTTTCCACTTTGACAAGGGGAGACCCACGCCACCGGTGCCTGGCTGATGACACCCACAATCGACTTCTCGCATGGTTTTGAGGGAAATGTAGTCCATTTCACTTTTCAGGCGTCGTATCGTCATATCTAGCGAACTAGTATATTGAATCATTCAGTAATTATTTGGTTAATCTTAAATATTTTAATACACAACTGTAGGGTCGCTGATATGAATTTAATGAATCGCGGTTGAATAAGAACATGGTATGCTTATAACGTCTGTTGTCTGGCCTGCGTTACGACAACTCAACTTGTGTTGCCATGCCGTAAAACGCTTTGTCCGACCTGCCAGTGAAGAGAGACATACGGCCTTAAAGCTTATACATTTATAGACGATGAAAGTAGGGTTATCAAAACGCACTTTCATTTTATAGACAGTATTATAGTCTTTCTCACGATGATCATAGATAATGTTGAAGCCTTGAAGTCATGGCTGGCAAAACTCCTGGAGCCGATGTGAGTGTTGAATTGTAATGACATTTAGCTTGCATGCTACATAGCTACGTTAGCTAGCTAGCCTCAATGGGGGACTTGCTAGAATCTGATGGCAAATTCTTGCACGAGTTAGCTAACCACCATTGGCGCTAGCTGGCTTTTCATAGCAAAAAGGGACAGTAGGACTTTTCACTAACTACCTCTGTAGAAATTAAAATTTTGCACGATGTTGTACGTTTGTTGCACAGCTATTTTAAGGTAGTTAGACACGTAGTTGGCCCACGATAATGGCACTTTATTACAGCTCTGTAGCAAGCCATAAAGCCTAACGTGTATACTGCTAATTGTGATTAAAACAGTTAGCTAGGTAAGTGTTTAATCTGTTCGTATATTTCCAGTGTTATGTTACCGAGTTAAAACTTAGACATGTTTTATAAATACATAAGAATCTTTTGCTCTTTGGGTTACCATAGTTACACACTCTTGTACTCCTTCTCCCTCTCTTTCTCCCTCTCTTTTTAAATGTTAAATTGTATAATTAGCATACTTTGTAATTCCAAGAGGGCACAGATGCTACGCACATAAATACATTGATGGATTTAAATATTTAACAAAGTGATAAAACAGCAGTTGATGTGTAGATGAGTAGATGTTGTTGCAAACAGGCATTGTTTGGGTGATGCAGTTACAGTCACCTACTGTCTAATGGCATGCTCTTGAAAGTGCTGCCAGGGTGCCGGACTCTGGTCCTTTCTTAAAAGGGGGAATATGTTTGCTTCATATGGAACCTAGTTGGTTTTGTTAACTTCATACTGACATTTTTTGTAATTAATCAAATTATAATTCGCTTAGTTTCAGACACATTCATCTCCCATTTAGCAAATCCCTAAGGATCCCTTATTTATTTATTTTTCAGTTGCTAGTTTGTTATTACAGATTGTTTGCCTGTGCCTGGCTTTTTATTTTTTCAGGGACTCTGATCCTATAGTTTTTTTATTTTTTTATGTCCAATGGAAAGTCAGCATAGTTTTGGGAGTTCAGTTTTATCCACAATATTAGCCATTTAGTTATATATTAGCTTGGAGTTGTCAAGAGTTCTTTGCAGCAGCTTTGTGTGGTTGTAATGTTATTGTAATACCCCTGCCAGAGGACTTTCAATGTGATCTGTTAGCATATACATATTTTGTAGAATGTGTGTTATAACAATAGCTACCCTGTTGCTAACTTGCTACTGAATATGTTTAGGTTTGTTTTGAAACTTTATGTATGCATGGATAGACCACTGGACGGCACTCCTCGCTGACATACAGTATATTGCAGTTGGTTTAATTATACATTCGAATTAAGTTTTCTCTCCCAATTTTCTTTTCTCCCCTTTCAACCATTAAATAGTTTGGCAAACGCTTCATTGCTTTTTCCTTTTGCAATGTATTGATAAACTGAGATAATGGGTGTCTGAAAGTGAGAAGACATTTATTTTAACCTGCAGATGTGATGCTGACCCCTCTGCATTAGCCAACTACGTGGTGGCTCTTGTGAAGAAGGACAAACCGGAGAAAGAGCTGAAAGCACTCTGTGCTGATCAACTTGATGTCTTTCTACAAAAAGGTATGAACTCCACTGAAAGCTTCTCTGCTGGAGTGAGTGAAAGCGACGTCCAGTTTTGATATTGACCCTAGCTCTTGCTGGTCAAGAGAGCTGTTCAGAAGGTTTTCCTCCAGCAGATATTTCTATCATTCAGCCAACAAGGGAAACACATTTATTTCATTCCCCCCATACATCCCACAGACAATAGAGGCTTTGCAGTTATGTCACAAATCACCTTGGAATCATAGCTGGTGGCATTATGGGGGGTCCATTAGTTATGTGATTATTTGTAAATTGTGTCAAATGTATGGGGATCAGGTTAGAAAAAGAGCTTCATGTATGCGCAGTGATGTGATCGTAAACAAAGCCATTTGTTTTTTAATAGAAGATGGTTAATTTAGAAACAATAAAACATGTCTGATAAGGCCTATTGGCTTTCACCTGTAGGTAACTACCTACCAAAGGGTAATCATACTTAACTAGTCAGACATTTGCATTATACATGCAGACATCATGTTAATGGAGCATCAGATTTACAAGTGGTGTGTTACATTACATTTAGGCATTTAGCAGACGCTTTTATCCAAAGCAACTTCCAAATAAGAGCTTTACATAAAGTGCATAGAACCATGATGGAAAACAACAAGATGTCTCATCAAACTTGTAAGGGCTGGTGATGAATCACAAGTGCTATAAGTAAGTGCATCGCTGCCA